>JAJLSG010000456.1:0-21013 GCA_030567495.1 Ambrosiozyma neoplatypodis | reverse complement strand
AATTCAAAAATAGCTGTGATTTAACTTGAAGATCTAACTGATTGTTCAATTATATTCCTTTTACTTTATTTAATCTGGAACTACATAATTGACTGTTATTATCGTTGAAATTCAACTTATTTACTCTTAATTTGTATTACGTAATACGCACTTTTTTTATCTACCAATTTGATCATAATTCATGAATCTTTTTAGTTAGCTGTATACCTTCATTATTCACTTACTGTCTTCTATTTGTACTACACCACTATCAATTCCAACTATAATTGTTATCATTATCATCCTCTACCAACTCCTATCATATACTGCTTTTAATTAACTATGATTGCTATGATTAGATTCAATTTTAACCCATGAAATTGAAATCAACCATTAACTACCAATTTGCCAACTTTGATTTAATAATCAATTTTAATCAAATGAAGTTGAGTTTATATAACTGAAATAGATTGTCAATACCACCCATTATTAACTACTTCAAAATCAGTTTTGTTTTCCACTTTAATCAACCTTTTTATGTTATCACTTTACATTAAATTTCCAACTTCAAAATCCAAATTATTTTGCCTCCTTATATATATATTCAATCATATCAATTATCCCAATTAATCTTCAATAATTTTCAGTTTACTACAATTAGACAATTTCTAATAAAAATTAGACTTAATTAAGAGATTTCAATCAAGTTTTTTTTTTCAAATTTCAAGATAATTTCAAATTTACCACTAATCTTACTTGTTGAAATCAAGAACATGCAACTTGACCTTAATTCTTTATAATAGTCAATAATAAAACTCTTTCTAATAATACTATTGAAATTATATTTCCAGGAACTTTAATAGTTAATGTTTAATGTCAATTTTAAATACTGATATTTAATTTCAAATTTTTTCAATTTTCAACTATAATATATGTTGACTTTAATTTATGATATTCATTTCAATCTTAAATTATTAATAAAAAATTAGATGAATAAATGGTAATCTATTTAAGAAGCTAAAATTCTATTTAATTATATTGTTTTGATGTATTACACACTGATATCTGATTTTCAATTTAATAAATTATCATATAATTGTTGTAAATGACCATTTAACGTTGTTTGAGAAAGAACATTTTTTAATTTAAAAAACTCAAATATAACAACTATCTAGATCAGCATCCAAAATAATAATTTAATAATTACGTTTTTTATATGACTTGTTAGTTTTGCTAATACTCTATGTTCCTAAATTTTATCATTATTCTCTAATTATATATATTTTTACTTGAATCAAATATTTATAACTTATCTATACTATTCTTTAAATTCTTTTCAATTTGGTACAAGATGAACCTAACTTGAACAAGAAAACATTTAGCTTTATTCTTATGACTTAATAATTGATCAATTTACGATTCAACAGAACCAGCGACCTAATAAAGTATTGAAATGGTGGATGATGGTGTTAATATTTGAAGAGGAATAGTTGGAATAATATCATGTTGTAGTTAAAATTGGACCATCTTCTAAAGAGAGTAAACATTTGTCTGTTTCCTCTTTTTTTGATGAATTCTTTACAACTCAACAATAGCAAAAAGAATATGAATTGAATAATCCAATTGATAAGCGTAATGCTAGTACTTCTTCTTTGTATAATTTGTAAAAAATTAAAAAACTAACTAAATTTTATCTGTTTCATAACTAAACTTTTAACAAACAGGTTGGTTGATATATTTCAAACTTCATAATTTTCTAAATTTGTATATAATTATATTTATGTTTATTTATTCAATGATTCAACTTAAAGCTATTAGGGTAAACATAATATTAGATTAAAGGAAACGTAGGGACTCTAGAGAGTATAAAGTAAGAAATATAGGATATAAATTTAGTAAAATGAATAAAACGATATATGAAAAGATAATCAAAAGAAAATAAAAGTAAAAATGAAATTAGATAGATAAATTAAAACAATAAAAAATATCTAAAATCAAGAAAAGCAACCAAAGAAAACAAATATTATAAAATAAAATAAAAAAAAACTTCATATAATTTTCAAACAAGAACAATATTAGATCCATTTCTAACTAAAGGACCAGAACGATTGATTTCAAAACTTGAACTAACAATACTTTCTTCAAGAGGAGATTCTTTATTATCAATTGGAGAAGCATGATTTGAATTATCAGCACTACTTGTAGCACCATTAACATTAGTATTGATATTACCATGACCATTAGTTGGAGTTGTTAATTCACCATCTGGTCCAAATCCAAAATATAGCCAATCACCTTGAACACCACCAACTAATTCATCTGCAAAACCACTTGTTGTTAAGTATCCATCACCACAATCATAACATCCAGGTTGATAATATCCATGTTTTGAATCATCTGAAAATAATGTATAACTATCTGAAATACCACCTGTACTTGAATCACCATATAACATACTTGTAATTGCTGAACCTCCAATTATTGAACCTAAATAATTTTTCTTTTCGGAATTAATACCTCCACCTGTACCTTTACTTGGTTTGCTTTTATTAAATGTACGTTTATAATAAAATGCATGTTCAGAATTATTAACTTTTCTCATTTGATGTAATTCAGATCTTGAAAAGTTGCATTGTAATTTAGTAATAGATAATAACTCAAAATTCTTAATTGGATCTCTATCATTCAAATCACCAGTTGAAATTGATAAACTAATTTGTAAAGTATTATTACATTTGAAATAATATGGAATACATGATGTTGGTATAATTGGTTTTTTAAGCATATCAAATATTGAATTTGGATTTGAAATAAATTTACCTAAAGTTGTTCTGTAACAAAAACGACCATTACCAATATCTCTTTCAAAATTTCTAATGTCTAATTTAGGTTTATTTTTAAAATTTTCATTATAGATAATTTTATTAACATCATAATTATTCATATTTAAAACCAAGTGTTGATTAACTGAAACTTCAATTGAATTAATTTCAAAACATCCTAATTTTGTTGACATATCATTATATTGTAAATCATCAAGATTTAACTTTGAAGATGAAAAAAATGTAATTGGAAAATCACAAATACAATTACTTAAATTTAATAAAGTTGGAACTTCAGCTCTAATAGCTAATGAAACATTATGAGAAGTTGAATTGGAATCACGAAGATTTCTTCTAGAAACAGTAAATAGTCTTTTTAATTTGTTATTAGGAGTATGTTTAACTGGAATCATACCGCCTCTATCAGTATCTGGTATTAGTTGTTTCTTCTTGTTCATATACATAAATTCAGATATTAAGCTTTGTTGGATTAAAGCAGTAGCTTTATCATCATATTCAAAATCATCAGTTGTAAATAAACCACCTTGAAAATGTAATGGAACTAAGAAATCTAAATATTCATAACCATTTTTAATCAGGTACTTCACTCTAATAAAAATTTCATACCTAACAGTTATATTATCAAGACTATCTTTTGCAGATGAACCTAATGAATTACAAGATGAAGGTAAATCATATTTCTCAGATGGAAATTCGAAATTAATTGGTAATTCATATTGATAACCAGCTGGGAAAGAAGCAACAGCAGAAACTAATGATTGATTAGTGAAGACATTTCTTGATTCTTGAAATAAGATATCAACTTTAGAATTGATCTTGCTATTCTTTTCTTTAGATGAGTTGTCAACTTCAAGTCTTCTTGATCTAACATCACCTTTGAAACCTATATCAAGTGCAATAATATTTTTAGCTTCTTGAGTAAATTGTAATAAAGCTAGACCTTTAACATGATTTAATTGAGAAGTAAAAAATTGATTCTTATTTGGATAATTTATTTCAAATGTAGGAGTGATTATTGGTTTAGTATTAGAAGACCCCATTATTTAATTAATAATTATAATAATAAACTTTGATGACTTGATTGATGGCAGAGGTAAACCACTCTACTCTAAGCTATATATTATATCTTTTTTAAAGCAGAAAAATAAAGAAGACAATTAAAGAGAAGAGTCATGTTGATTTAAGGGTATCAAACTTTTGCTGAGTTGTCTAAGTGCTGGACATTATCGTCTCTATTGTAGGAAATTAGAATGATTTTTGGTCAAAAAGAAGAATTTTTCCAAAAAAAAACGTTTCAAATTTTTCGAGGCGACTGCTCGGGTTTCGGATCTCGGGTTAAGTTTCGGTGTTGAAATCTTAAATGTTAAAGAAATGAAAATGAATTCAGATGTAAAAAACTAGTAGAAAAGCTGTATAAATAATAAAATAGAGTAAAGTAAAATAAATTGAATAAAATATATATATTCCCCAAATAAAATGACCAAAAAGAATAAAAGTAAAATAGAAACATTATGCCAAAAAAAGCAAAATTTAGTAATCAATATCAATAGAATCATTAAATAATGCATCATCCTTGATTAAAAGGTTATCAAATGAAAAACAATCTCCTTTTCCTTTAATTGTACCATCTTCCGGTTTATGACCATAATTACCACCTTTTATAGGATATCCATCACCTGCATCATAACATCCACCTTGATAATAATTTGATGATTCTTGAAGTGATTCTTTAAAATCTCCATATAATAATAATGTATCAACACATCCACCTAATTCACTACCTAAATATTTCTTTTTAATTGTGTTAATACCACTTCCAGTACCAATATTTGTTTGATCCCATGAAAATTGTCTTGTATAATGAAAAGCAGTAGATGTATATTTATCTTTTTTAACTAAAGATAATCTTTTTGAATCAAATTGACATTCAATTGAAACTGGACTAAATGTTTGGAATTTCAAAGTTTCCATTTTACCATTATCACCTGTACTTAAAACAATTTCAACTTTTAATGTAACTTTAGTTGAAACATAATCATTAATTTCCATATTAGCTAAAATTGGTCTTTCTAATGTTTCAAATATTGTGCCTTTATCATTAATAAATTGACCTAATGTTGTTTTACAGCTATACTTCTTAGTTTGGCCACTATAATTAAAATCTTTAATATCAAAAGTTGGTTTATTAACAATAAAATCATGATGAACAATTGGAGTTTCAAATCCACTAACTAAACCTGGAACTCTTGAATATTCTCTAATTGAAACATATAATTTAGCAATTTCAAAATAACCTAATTTTGTTGATATATTAGTATAAGCAAACTCACTTGGATCTAAATTTGATGAACAAATAATTTCAATTGGTATATCTTTAATATCCATTGTTAAATTTAATTTATCAATTGAAACTAATAATTCAATTTTAACATTTTTTTGAATTGATTGATAAGCAACATCTAATCTTTTTGATGATCTAAACATTTTCTTTAAAGTTTTAGTTTTTGTTGCAAAACCTTTAACTGGTATCATTGTTTGATGAGTATAATCAGGTAAATATAATTTTGGTTTTTCCATAAAAACATTTGAATTACTTGGATAACAATCACCAATTCCAAGATATAAAGGGGTTATGTAATCAGGATCAGAATTAATTGTCATTGGATTACCTTGAAATTTTAATGGAACTAATAAATCAAAATATTCTTTTTTACCATTATTAATTAATAAAATTCTAACATAAAATTCATATCTAATGGTTATATTTGAATTATGAGTTTTAGTTTCGGAACCTAATGAATCGCAAGATGATGGTAAATCATATTTATAAACTGGGAAAGTGAAAAAGAATGGATATTCTAATACTATATCAGCTGGAATTGGCATACTTTTAGCACCATTTGAACTTAAAACTCTTCTTGAACTATTAAACAGAATTGCAACTGATGAATTAATCATTTTTTTACAACCTTTAGAAGAAACATGATATTCTAAACTTCTTGTTCTAATATCACCTTTTAAACCAGTATCAATTGAATAAATTTCCATTCTATTTGAAAATCTAAGACTAACTAAACCTTCAACACAATTTAATTGAGGTGTAAATATTTTATTTTTATTTGGATAATCAATATATATTTTTGAATGAATTGGAAGGGAAGTAGAAGTAGAAGATTTAATCATATTTTGATGAACGTTTGGAGTATCTAAAGTAACTGTTTTATATTTCATAATCATGAAGTTAAAAGTAGGGGGTTATAAGTGTGTTTTTTTAAGAAAACACATAGTAAAGGAAATAGTAATATACTTAAAGGAAACAATGGCATTTGTTAATTTGATTTATTTTACTGTTTGTAATCAAAATGACTCAGAGAAGGTCTTTGATGTTCTTTGGAAATCCAGACTTGATTTGGTTAAAGGTACAATATTAACGTTAACTATGTATACGCTTAGAAATTGCCAGAGATAGATATGCATTGTGTTAAGCCTCTTGGGTAGCAGAAGGAGTACTATTCATATGCTCTTGATAATGATTGATTTGATTGACTTAATTGATATATTTATTAAGACTAGACACTATACAAGTACATAATTATAAATTAATTAGGTTATCAGACATCAAACCCAATAAATCCACCCATCTCATCACCTTCACCAGCAAATTCGCCATCCAAATTTCCTCTTAAAACTAATCCATGGTAATTACCATAACCTGGATTATTCAAATTAATATCATAAGAATCTCCAAAATCATAAGCAAATTCAGTATAATACATACATGAAGGGAATGATGATTTAGGGCATAAGATTTCTCCTCTATCATGTAGAGGCAATGGATATAATAATTCACAAGGTTTATCTTCATCATAATCAGAATTGTTTGAATTTGTTATAATTGTACCTGGTAATAAATATTTGTTCTTAAATAATATAGTAGTAAATCCAACACAACATATTTTTTTTGTTAAATAAAATATATGCCTAGTTTTTGCATATGAAGAAGAAGTTAAACCTAAACCTGTTTTTCTTTTTGGATTTGAAAATTCATTATAAGTATTTAAATCAATTGATTTTCTATAATAAAAACTTGAAGCAGTGTTATTGACAATATCTTCATCAATCGATTCATCAAATAAACAATTAAGATTAACATTTTTTTTAAATTCAAAATCATTTTGTTTTTTAGTTTTATTATTCGATAGTGAAGAAATTGTAATTTTAATTATTAATTGATTATTAATACACTTAAAGACGTTATCAGGTAGGTTTAAATTATTGATATGAATTGGATTTTTCAGATTTTCAAATATTGAATTATTATTAGTTAAAAATTCACCTAATTTTGTACCTTTAAAATAAAATTTACGTTTTGAATCAAATTCAAAATTAAATAAATCAAATGAAACTGGAATTTGAAATATTTCAAGAAGTAAAGGAACTAAGATCGATTGATTGAAGTTCATTATTGAAACTGTTGTTAATAAATTAATTTCAATTTTATTAATTTCAAAAAAACCTAATTTAGTTGACATTTCAAAATAATTCAAATCATCTTCATAAAACGTTGTTGGAGATTCAATAATTAAAGGTATACTTGATAATCTAAATTCAGAAATATTTATATCATTTGGTATTATACACTTTAAATTAATTTCAACATCTTTTGAAATTGATTTTCTAGAATTTAAATTTGAAAAAATTGTTCTAATTGAATTTGATTTAGTAACATCTGTAAAACCAAATACATTTTTCCCAATAGGAATATAATGTCTGATTTTTGAAACAAAAACATAATTGTCAGAAATTAAATTTGGATAATTTGGTACAATAGCAATAGGATTTATTAAATTATCATGACCATTAATTAATCTATTTTCATAATCATAAAAAACATCATCATGTAAATCATCAGTTGATGTAATAACTTTATCTTCATGAATTTCTTGATATTGAGGAGGTAAATTAGAAATAGGAGTAGTACTTGATGTTGAAGTTGAATCATTATATGAAATAATTGGTAATGGAGTTAACGGAGAAACAGAACCTTGAAATTTTAAAGGAACTAAATAATCTAAATATTTAACTCTATCTGCACTTTTAGAAACATAATGAATTCTAATAAACAATTCATATCTAATAGTTATATTAACATTTGAATTTTTACCAGAACCAAAAGAATCACAAGAAGAAGGTAAATTAATTAAATCAGTTGGAAATTCAAAATGAAATTCTTTATATATTAACAAATCTTTTCCAACATCTTGATCAACTTTATCATAAGTATGTAGTAGTACATTGGAGTAATGAAATAAAACATCAACTCTTGATTTATAAGGATAATTTGATTTATCTTCATCTCTAAATTTTTTTCTTGATCTTGAATCACCTTTAAAACCATAAACAATTGAATTAATTCTAGCTGATTCTGTGAAACTTAATTTAAAATTTCCAGTAACTTGATTATGTTTAGAAGTAAACAATCTTGATTTATTTGGATATTTGATTTCAAATTGAGCTTTAGTTGGGAAATGATTTGAAGTTGCAGTAATCCGATTAGTTGAATACATCTTATGGCTATGTCTTATAGACCAAAGAGAAGAGCAGCATATATCTGAAAGAAGCAGACCATGATGAGTTTATATAGATCCTTCTGACTAGGCCATGTTAAAGATAGGTCTCAATTCCGAACACCCGTGCACGCTCTCGGCCTCGGCCTCTGCTCGGCTTTTAGATCTTTCCATTATCTTTCTTCCGTTTGTTGTTTTTTAGTCTGAACCTTGATCCAATTAAAATAAATTCAATTTGCTGCCCACATTTATTCACTTCTTCAAGTTCTTCTTCTTTGCTTGATTTTCACTTCAGTCAATTCCTTTCATCTCAATTGATTTACAAATGTCTAAAGTAAACTCTCTAATGAAAGCTTTCACTTTCTTGGGTCCATCAAAAGGTGCTAAATTATCGGATGTTCCAAAACCAACAATCCAAGATCCAACTGATATTATAGGTAAAGTTAAAGCAACTACTTTCTGTGGAAGTGATCATTCTTTAATCAAAGGTTTCTTAAAAATTACAAATGATGTTGTTGATTTGAAAAATTATTTAACTTTAGGTCATGAAGGTGTTTTAGAAATTGTTGAAACTGGTTCTCAAGTTAAAAATTTAACAAAAGGTGATTTATGTATTGTCCCTCCTGTTAATAAATGTGGTGAATGCCATTTCTGTTTAAATAAATTAGGTTTTGCTTGTGAAAATGATGTCAAATATCCTGGTATTATAATTGATGGTATGTTAGCTGATTTCATTAGAGTTCCATATGCTGATAGAACTTTAATTAAAGCTCCATCAAATATTCCAATTGAATCTTTGGTCTTATTATCTGATGTTTTACCAACTTCTTATGAAGTTGGTGTTGAAGGTAAGATTAAAGAAGGTGATAGAGTTCTTATCTTAGGTTGTGGTCCTGTTGGTTTATCTGCTTTATTAACTGCTAAAGTTCATAATCCATCTCAAATAATTTGTATGGATGTTAATCCAGCAAGATTACAATTAGCTAAACAATTAGGTGCAACAACTATATTTAATCCATTAACTGATAAATCAATGGTTGAAGATTTTGTTAAATTAACTTCAATACCACATAGAAAACCTGGTGTTGATTTAGTCATTGAATGTGCTGGTACTGCTAAAACAATTGAAATGGCTCAAAAATTTGTTACTTTAGGTGGTATAATTTCAATTGTTTCTTCTGGTCAAGAAAATGCTACTTTCAATTTACATGAATTACAACGTAAAAAAGTTACAATTAATTCTGGGTTCTTATCTGCTCATTCACTTCCAAAAATGATTGATTTGGTTGCAACTGGTAAAATTGATCCATCTCCTTTAGTGACTCATCAATTCAAATTCAGTGAAGTTGAAAAGGCTTATGAAGTATTTAATAATCCAGCTAAACATAATGCAATCAAAATTATTCTTAAATCTGATGATTAAATTTAACTTAAAGCAGGTTCTCCTTTTATATTATTCATGATTTTTCTTGTATAATTGATTGTTTATAGAAGTTTGCATAAGTTTATTTCAAGAGTTTTTTCATAAACAAGTAGATAATAGTAAATCTAGCAGCTGCAGAATCGACGCTAAATCACGTGCGCCTGGGACTATCGTCGCGTAGGTCACTTTCTGTAATTTGATCCAATTAAAAGTTGATCTATGTTGATTCAGACCAAGTTCAACATATAAAAGTATAAACATCAATGAACTCAATCAATTCATTTCAAAAAGCAGAAAGAATGAGTTATTACAAACTTAGTCCACATAGTAATGAAAAAGGAAATTACGTATAGTTGAATCGAACAAAGAATGATTTTCATCTCATAATCATCTCAATTGAATGCTGTTCTTTTTATCAGTTAATTATCGATTTCATAATGAAAGCCTTTACTTATTTAGGACCTGAAAAAGGTGCAAAACTACAAGATATTCCAATTCCAACAATTCAAAATGATACAGATTTAATAGGTAGAGTAGTTGCTTCAAGTATTTGTTCAAGTGATTTACATCTTATCAAAGGTTTTTTACCAAAACTTAATAAATTAGCTGAACTTAAACCTAATGGTCTTACTTTAGGTCATGAAGGTGTTATTGAAGTTGTTCAACTTGGTTCAAATGTTAAAGATTTTGAAATTCATGATATTTTAATTGTTCCTGCTGTTGTTTCTTGTGGTAAATGTTATTATTGTACTAATGAACTCAAATTTGCTTGTCCAATTTTTTTTTGTCCAGGTATTTATGAAGATGGGTTACAAGCTGAATATATTAGAATTCCTTTTGCTAATTCAGGTTCTTTAATCAAAGCTCCAAAAGATGTTCCTTTAGAAAGTTTAGTTATGTTATCTGATATGATACCAACTAGTTATGAAGTTGGTATTCAAGATAAAATTAATGAAGGTGATAGAGTTGTTATTATAGGTTGTGGTCCAGTTGGTTTAGCTGCATTAATAAATGTTATTCGTTTTAAACCAAAAATCATTATTTGTATTGATATAAATGAATTTAGATTAGAAATGGCTAAAAAATTAGGTTCTGATTTTGTTTTGAATCCAAAAGATCCAAATTTTTCAAATGAAATTTTTAAATTAACTCAACATGATTTAAAAAGACCTGGTGCTGATTTAGTTATTGAATGTGCTGGTACACCTGAAACTATCTCATTATCTCAAAAGATTATATCTGTTGATGGTAAAATCTCAATTGTTTCAACAGGGCAATTAAAAGCTAATTTTGATTTATTTGAGTTACAACGTAGACACTTTACATTATCTTCAAGTTTATTATCTTCTCATTCAATACCTGAATTACTTAAGTTAATTGAAAATGGAGTTATTGATCCATCACCTTTAGTTACGCATAAGTTCTCTTTATCTGAAATTGAAAAAGCTTATGAATTTTTTAAAAATTCTTCTAACAATAAAGGACTTAAAGTATTGTTGATTAATGAATATCCAAGTAAATATCATCTTTAATGGATTTATTAGATTAAAATTTTGAGTATATGAAGCTGGTCTTCAGATTTTGAGTATTTTTGTTTTTTGATTTTTGATATTTGATCTTTGATTTTTTAAATAAAACTGTCGTTCTTTTAATATAATTCTTCATATTATATGACTATATTTGTTAAATTTAGAAAATGTAAATTTACGTAAATTTTAATGTTTATATTTCTGCTATTGGTGTCTATTTAACAACTGAGTTGAAACTCTTCACATACTCCTTCCTGTACATCCAAATTACAGTTTCTAATATACTATTTTTACTTACATTTCGGTCCAATATACCCTTTTTAACATGAGTTCCTGTCAGTAACATGTAATTGTTACATTAATTGTACTGATCTCTAACATTGATCTACCTAGTTTTGAATCTTTTGAATCTAATGGGCTACATGCATACGATGATCAAGAATCAAGATTCAGTTATGTCTCTGTTTGCATTACTGATTACTGATTCCTGAATTGTGAAAAACTGTGAACCTAGCTGTGATGTAGCATGAAACCACAATCCAGAATTATATTTCAATTGATTGATAATCATAAGAAGAAACTAAAAATAAATGGAGCTACATTAATATCCTTTTTAATTTTACATCTACATGTATCTGCTTTTCATATATAATTTCTAAGGAATCGTTAACTTGAACATTTCCAACTACACAGAAACATTACCGATGACATTCAATCTATTAAAAGAAGTATCACATAATTTTCATTATTAAATCAAACTAAAAAAGGCAAAACTAGTTAAATTCAAACCATCAATTGTACAACTTTTATAGTATTGTGAATTTGTGAGCTTCTGAACTTCTGATTAGTTACACTTAGATGAAAACAAAATAATTTGAGTTATTTATAAATGTGTACATAGCTTTTAAATCACTGTATTGAAGAAATCAACTATCTAGTTTTAATCTAATATCCCTTTTCCTTAAACTCCACCGATTTTCAGGGTTTGCTATTCAGCGCTTAATTTCTTAAATCTTCTTGTTTGTTTACATTTGAGCTATTAATAGGCCATAAGGCCCATAACGGATTATACCACAATATATTAAACTCACAATTAATTAACAAATATCTGGAGAATCCTATTTTAAGCAAGTGATACCCCTGATGCCCTGATCTGTGCCTGAATCTCTCGAAAAATTGTACCTGAATCCTGATTTACTTATATCTTGAACGTTTTGCTGCCCGAAGCCACTTGATTTCCTGTTTTCTCAACAACAACGTTAACCCAATTCCTATATTCTTTTGAATAACAACAGCAATTCAATATCTCCGTTCTATTCAACCATGAAAATCATAGTCACAACTGTCTCAAGAAAACAGATCAATTTATCTATTACACCAACCACCACAGTTCAATCAATCCAATCAACTTTGCAATCAAGGCATAGTATTTCACCAACTCATCAAACTCTGGTTTTTGATGGTATCTATATTGCTAAAACTAAAGACGACTTATTAAAAACAGCTAAAGAAATTGGAATTAGAGATGGAGATATTTTATATTTGATTTTACTTCATCATTAACAACTTGTCCAATTTTCAAATTTTTCAATTAGAGTTTTTTTCTTTCCAACGTTTTCATTTGCTGTATTTGGTTTTCAAATTCATTTATTTACATTGCATGTATTTCCTTTCAATTTTTCTGGAGGAAGTCCTTCTTTTTTACCTGTTTATTAGTTTTCAATCTCTCCTTTTACAATTCAAATACTTAATCCTTATGGTGGCTACGTGTGTCCCTAGATTCAATTTTTACATCTTTCAATTCAATTATAACATACTACTTTTTTCTATTTCAATCGTCTATATGCCCTTTATGATATTTTAATTTATATTATTAAAGTTTTCTCAATTAACTCATCATTACTGTTCATTTGTTTATTTCTCTCGTGATACACTCAATTACATTTCATGTTTATTAAACTAGCAAGTTTCCAAATCCAACAATTATATCCAATACTTCTGCCATTTAAGTTATAATTAACAAACCACAGTTGTTGTATTTATCTTATACATTTTCTCAATTTAGCAAGTTCACATTTAAATTGTTTCAAATATTTCATTTGCTCTCCAATATTTTACTTTTACTACCCAATATTTTACTTAACTCTACCATTAAACCACTGTGGTCTTACAATTGGTTTTACTCATTTCTGCTTAATAAAAATATCTAACTACAATGTATTTATAACTCACTAAATGAATTTGATAATAATGATATGTTTAAATTTTTCTTTGCTTACAACTATAATACTCTGCTTTTGTCTTTTATGAAACTGAAATTGACCTTTTTTACTTCATTTTACTTTTTTTTATCATTACGATTATTTATTGCATATACTATTTATCCATTTTTTTTTGTTAAATATTTTAGAAGTTGTTTTTTTAAAAGAAAAATCTAATACATGTAATATTTAAGTGCTGGAACACAATTAAATATTTCATTAGTTTTTTTAAGTATCCTCTTTACCTTTGCTTTTTTAGAGTTACAATTTTATCTTTTTTTATACTTAAATATACATTACTATGATTCTATGAACGATCTATAACAATGATATAAATCAAACGCTTTCAATTTCAATTTCTCATTTTTGTTCTTATCAATTGATTCAATTCCACTGGCACTGATTTCGGCTTAAAAAAAAAGATAAGAAGGCAAAAGTTGATCAAAAGTTAACTGTTTTTTTTGGTTTACCATTTCTTTCAATATAATACCAAACAAAACATCCAAAGTATAATGAAGGTTAATATAACAACTGTATCAAGGTCTAAAATAGTCTTAGAAATTAAATCAACTGATACAATTGAATCAATTCAAAATAAATTACAAGTACAAAATAAAATATCAAAATCAAGTCAAACATTAGTATTTAATGGTGTTTATATAGCTAAATCAGAAAATGATTTATTAAAAACAGCTGATGAAATAGGAATTGAAAATGGTTCTGATTTGTATTTGATTTTACAGAATTCTGTTTGTTAGATTTTCTTATGATATATGATTAGTTTATTTAGGAGTTTTCTGGTAATTTGTTTTTTTTTTGTTAGAGTTTAATTTGGTTAAATTGGTGTTACTTGCTTGCTTTCAATCTTATTTGGCTTAGTATTTAGAATCTTCAATGTTTTTGTTTTACATAGGCCTATATACTTACTTATCGTAATAGATTTTGTTAGTTAAATCGTCATCTTTCTTAAAGAGAGAGCACGTGTGTAGAATCTAACCAAATTGAGTCGACTTTGTAAGCTGTATAATAATACAGTAACCAAATGTAAATTTAAAAATTAAAGACATGCATCATTATACAAAATCCTCTTTAATGTAGGTTTCTCTTCTTTCAAAAAATTACAAATTGGAAAAAACCACAATTAAAAATCAAATAATCAATAAGATTATAATGAAGATCTTTATTAAAACTACAGCTCAAAACATTTTTATATTAGAATCTAAACCAAACGAAACTTTGAATGACATTAAATCCAAAATTAGAAGAAGAAAAGGTATTCCAGCTGCTCAACAAAAACTAACTTTTGAAGAAATCGATTTAATTGATGATTCATATTATTTTAAACAATTACATGAATTAGGTATAGTTGAAGAATCAACTATTTATTTATCTTTACAGATTTAAATAATTTTCATTATCTTTTATTCATACAATATAATGTTATACTTATTTTCAATATATATAAAATTTCCAATTAATAGTAACAGTTTCAATATTAATGTTGTTTGTTGATATATTTAAATTCTTCAGATTTGGCTTGATTCAAAATTGATTGATCAATTTTAGATTTTGATAATTTAGCCAATAGTTCAGGATCAACTTTATCTTCATAACCTTCAATAACTTTGATTGGTTTTGCAGGACAACCGACACAAACAGTATAAGCAGGTAAATCTTTATTAACAATAGAATTTGCACCAACAACAACACAATCACCAATTGTAACACCACCAAGAACTGTAGATGAAGCACCTAACCAAACATAATCACCTATTGTAATTGGTAATGCAAATTCAATTGAATCATGAGTTCTACTAATTGGATTAGTATCATGAGATGGACAATTAAGTGAAACATTTGGACCAAATTCACAATATTTTCCAATTTTAACAATTGAAGTATCTAAAATAGTCAGATTGAAATTAGAATAAAAATTATTTCCAATTGATGTATTCATACCATAATCAACAAAAAATGGAGGTTCTAAAAAAATAGATTCACCAATTGAACCAAAAATTTCAGATAAATATTGATGTCTAATTTTACCTAATTTATCTAAAGCAATACTATGTAAATCATGATCTAAATCATTATATTTTTCATTTAATTTGATTAATTTACCATCATGTTCAAATTCTAATGGAACATCCAATTTATAATAATCTCTTGCCTTTTGATGTCTAATATGTCTTTCCCAATCTAATTCAACATCGAAACATAAATAAGGAACACTTGAAACCATACGACGATATTGAACATTGTGTTTTGGAATACCATTTAGATTTTCAGAAGCCCATTTGACTAATTCAGGATTACCATCTTTATCATTTTTTGATTTTGTATTTGGATCTTTTGATGTACGTGGTGGAACATTTGGATCTCTTGTTTCAATTGAATGGTCCATGGTTGTAATTTGTAATTTGAAATTGAGTGAACTTAGGTAGTTTTTTAAGATATTGAGCAAGACTCATGGTATTTATAATGTGTCGTAAAATTGTGGAGAAAGAGTCTTAAAGACTTAACTAGACGTACATGAGTGATGAGATGAAGCAAGTGTTGAAGCAGCGGGATTACATGACGCTGATTGGCTGGTGGCACTTATGCTACTGGATGCTAAGTAAGTAGTAATAGGAATATAGAAATACAATTAACTTTCTCTTGAAAATAAACTGAAAAGTATTCAAACAAAATACACATAATACAAAATAGAAATAACATAGAATAAAATCAAATAAAGTAAAAGACTTATAACAGAAATTAGTAATATTCATGAGTTTCATCAACTCCAACAACTCCAGAACTGATAATTGAACTGTTTCTATAAGTTGAAGTACTATTTCTATAGTCTGAAATTCTTCCAGTGACCACAGAACTATTAGAGCTATCCGAAATAGCAGATCTATTAACAAAATTTCGTGTGATATGTTCTGGTTGTGGTTGTAGTGGTGATTGTGATTGTGATTGTAGTTGTGAAGAAATAGGTGATCTGGTACGACCAGAAGTAGGTGATCTATTGGACAAGGATCTAGCATGATTATAGGTAGTAGGCATTGTACTAACATTTATGATGGTTGCACCTCCAGCAATACTAATATCATCATCATCATCATCATCATCTCGATCTTCATAATAAGTAGCATAAGGATTAATACCTGAACCACTAGGGGAAGTAATACTGGTAGCATGATGAAGTATTGAAGAGCCTGTTGGATCATTAGATAAATTTAAATTTTCAACTTCTTCATAAAGTGGTAAACCTTCAGTTGAACTAGCAATTACTTCATAATCAGGTAAAGCATCACTTTGATTATTTAAATCAATTTGATTATCTCCATTAACAATTTCATTTGGATTAACTTCAGTTGTTGTATTTCTTGTACCAGTAATATTTCTAATAAGAACTTTTTTATCATCATGAATTTTTTTTAATGAATTATGTGATGAAATAGATGGATCTTCAATTGGATTTGTTATATGATTAAATATTAAAACATTTCTTAAATATCTATATTCAAAAGATTGTGGATTTTTTACTTTTTGATTATTATTTATTGTAAAATTAATTTGAAGTGAATTATTATTTGTTAAATAATCACCTAATTTAATTGCACCAATTATTGAAGAATCTTTTAAAATAGTTGATAAAGTTGGAGGTTCATTAGTATTATTATTTAAATTTGTTAAATAACCTAAAGTTTTAATCATAATATAAGAATCATGATTTTTATCATATTGAAAATCAGCAACATCAAATGAATATTTAAAATTTTCAGTAGATTTAAATAATGGTGTATTAACTTGAATTATTTTACTGAAACCATCAGATTTTTTTAAATTCATTGATAATTCACTAACCAAATTAACTTCTAAATTAGTAATATTAAATAAACCTAATAAACTTGAATCACCTCTAAATTTAAAATCAGTAAATTTTAAAATATTAGGAACTTCAAATTGAATTGGAATTTGATCTAATGATTTCAAACAATTTAATAATTTTGGTATTTCAACAATTAATCTTAATTGAATATCTCTAAATGGTGATTCATGATTTGCTATTTTTAATAATTTGTTTTTCCAATTTGATTTTTTCTTTTCATTTAAATCATTTGAAAATGGAATTGAATTAAATCTAACCATTTCACCAGTAATTGGATGTGGTACTAATTGTTTTAATTTATTTTGATAAACAAAAGAATTATAATGAACATAATTTGAATCATTTTCAATTGTTGATAAATTAACAGCATCTTTGAAAATAATTGGATAAGTGAATTCTTTTGTATATTTAAAATCAATATATTCTTCACTAACAATTAAATAACTTAAATTTAAAAATAATTCATAATTAACATCAATGTACCCATTATCATTTTCTAAAACACCAAACTTTGAAGCAGATGAAGGGATTTTAGTTAATCTATCCTTTGGAAAAGTTAATTTAAAAGGTAATTCTAGATAATCATCAAATATAAATTCAGTACCATTTTTAAAAGATGAATTAAAGAGAACTTTACATTCATTTAATAATAAATGATTTTCATAATTATCACTTATAATTCTTCTTCTTTCATCTTGAATAGTTTTAATTAATCTATGATATGGTCGACAATAACCTCTTAAACCGATTGTAGCATTAACCAAACGTATATTTTTATTAAATTTTAAGTAAGTAATACCATTTATATTTTTAAACTGGGGAGAAAAGAAGTGTTCTTCATTTGGATATTCAACGGTAATATCAGGAAGCAATAGTTCTTGTTCTTCAGACTCAGATTGTTCATGAAGAGAAGACATGATGAGTTGAATTGATTCTATTTTATTTGATTGACGATGTAATATAGTAGTTGGTAGATTACATCTCCAATCTGTTTAGACCTTTCTTTCCAAGTTCCAACCTTCAACTTCACCATTCTCTCTCTTCCAGTCTCCATTTTGGGAGTTAGCCTGTTGATTATGGGCCTAGCAGTTGTCTTTTGTTCGATAGTGGGTGATCTGTTCTATAAACAGCTAGTCCATAACACGTGGTACTATCGTCTTGAACCTTAATCTGAGAGCCATATATAATTCCCTGAATATTAATTAATAATTATGAATATTAAATGAAAATTATAATTATGAATGGATCGATATACATGTATTGATATGATGATGATATAACAAAACGAAAATTAATTAAGAAAAACTCCAACAAAAATACAAAAATACAAATAAACTACACTAACCAATCACCGGAACTGATTTGATATCTAAACTAAACTAAACTAAACTAAACTTCATCTGGATAAACATTACAAATATATTTATCTTCTTCAAGTAAATCATAATAATGACATAAAACAACAACATCTCTTTCATATTCAAACCAAAAATTCTGATAACTATCTCCATTATCAATATCTCTTTGACCATTTCCAATTTTAACTTTTACATGTAATGAATTTGCATTTGTAAAACTAGCATCATTTAATTTATAATTACCAACAATAGTTTTGAAATTTTCATTTAAATAATTAGAAATTCTATGAAATTCATTACAATCTTGAATTAAATCTGCAATTGTAGTTTTTAATGCATATGTATCACGTTCTTTTAAAAATATGAAATTTGAAACATCAACAAATGTTGTTTTACTATTTGATGTAGTTTCATATAAAATGATTTCTTTATCTGAATCATATTGAATTTCTCCATTATTATTTTGTAAATGTAAATGTTGAATTAATTTAATTTCTAATGATTCAATTTCAAATAATCCTAATTTAGTTGATTGATTATTAATTTTAAAAGTTTTATCAAAATCATGAATATAAGGACATTCAAATAAAACTTCAATTTGTTCAAATCCTTTTGATAAATTTAAAATCTTTGGAATTTCAACAATTAATCTAAGTCTAACATCATAAGTAAATTTCTTCTTTTTACTACCTAATTTCTTTCTTTTATTATTAACAATTAATGATAATCCATCTTTTGATTTAATTAATTGTTGTAATTTATTTTTGAATAAAACAGTTTGAAATGAAACATAATTATTACTAAATTTTGTATAAATTGCAATTGCATCTTGATATAAAATTGGTGTTGTAAATTCTAAAAATTCTAATTTTCCATTACTAAATTTAGTTGAATTTCTACCAAAATGAATCTTTAAATATAATTCATAAGTAACACTAACATGACCATTTGTTTTATTTAAAATATTCAAGTTTGATTCATCATTTGAATCATCAAATGGATTAAAATTATAACCAAATTTATTACTTGATGAAGGTAATTGATTAACTTGATCTTTTGGAAAACCAACATTAAATGATAATTCTAAATGATTACCAGCTGGAAATGTAAACCCACTTCTATCAGCAGTAAATAAATAACTAGTGTTATCAAACAATTCAAATGATTTTTCATTTTCTAAAATATCTTTACTTTTATTTGATTTAGTTGATTTACCGGTTCTAGTTGTAAATGAAGTAAGTTTAGTACTACCTGAACTTGAACTATAAATTGATGTATTACCAGTATTAATTTTACCTTTTTTATGCTGATGTTCCATACTAATTTTATGACTTTTAACAATATTATTAACATTAATTGAACATTTACCTCTTAATCCAACATCAATTGCAGTTATACCAGTAAAAGATTTCAAAAAATGTAAATGTAATTTACCAGTAACACAATTAAATTGAGGTGAATAAACTTTATTTTCAGTTGGATAATGAATTTGAAATTCTGGTTTAATTTGTGGAAGATTTAAACCATTATTTGTATTATTATTATTAATTAAAGAAATTGATTTATTATTTGATCTATTTGGATGTTGTTTAAAAGATTCATTAGCAACAATAATTGGAACTCTATTTCTTGAAGTTGGTGGTACTGGAGAAGGAGAAAAACTTAAATATTCTTCAGAAGGTTGATAATCATAATCATAATCATAATTTGAATTATTAAATTGATGTTCATGATGATATTGGTTTCTTAAATATCTTGAAGGTGAATCAGGAACTTGATATTCAAGTGAACTTGGTTTTGGTTTTGGTTCAGGATAAGTTAATTCAGGTAATCTAGTGATAACATAATCTTTTTCAACAGGAGGTGATGGTAATGATGAGTTTTCTTGTAAATTATAAGGAGGAGGAGGAGTATTGATTGGAGGTAATGGAGGTGGTTTTGGTAAACCATAATTTGGAGGAATGTAATGATGTTGAGGTTGTTGATATTGATTTCTAGATCTCATCATTTTTCAAGTAATTAATATTACAAATAATTAAATAGATTGATTAATATTTCTATTACCAACTAAAGGAGTAGTTGGAAGAGAGTTGAATTAATCCATGAAAAAAAAAACTGGAAATTCAAGGATATTTAAATATATGTCTTTACAAGGATTTAAGCTAAGTATCGA
>JAJLSG010000455.1:0-21101 GCA_030567495.1 Ambrosiozyma neoplatypodis | reverse complement strand
CCAGTCTCTCCTTTTCTTCTCTCCCAAATCCTATATATATTTCCGTATCCCCTGGAGTGTTCACGTTGGCCTTGTCTCTGTCTCTCTTTCTTTCCCTTCCTCTCTCTTTTCCTACACATATCCATATCCATATCCATATCCCACCTTTCATCTCATTCAAACAGCAAACAACAAGCAACAAGCAAGAAACATCAACTTATACACTCATATCACTCCTTTCGTACTTTTATTAATTCCTTAATTTAACTTCAATTTCAAAGTTATTTTATCAAAATTATGTTTACTCATCCTCAACAACCTCAACAGCCTATGCAACAAAATGTTATTGATTATATCGCATGCTCTGAATTTGATAAATTTCAAGGTTTTGTTATAACAAAACAATATCCATTAAATCTACCTTTGATTTCAAATCAACTTGATTCAATCGCCCCTCTAATGATGCCTTCAAATTTATCAAAATTCTTAAATAAAGAACATTATGCTCTAGTTATATTATTTATGGATCCAAGATCTGGTTTATTATCTTATACAAAAGATGCTCACTATTCAAAAGAATGTTATTTATATTCAATTAATTTTTTCAAAGGTGATGATTCTTATAGAAATGGTACTTGTAAAACTGTTTCGATTATTACAACTTTACCATTTGTTCAAGTTTTTAAACCTTTAATTACTTATATCTTACATGATTCTTTCCATGGTGTCTCAAATGCTTTACTGGAACTGACATATTCTCAATTAAATCAACTGCCTTTACATCAATTTAATTTAAATGATCAATTAACTCCAGCTGGTAGATTCTTAGTTACAAGATCTCCTTTAGTTGATCATCAATTAGAATCTTTTTTCCCTCTGTTTAAAACAAATCCAGAATTATATTCAAGAGATTTAAAATTAATGAAATTATCTGTTGATTTAACTACATTTAAATTCCCAATTCAAATCCCTATATTATCCTGTTTTTCTTCACAACATTGTCAATTTGGTATTGATTTAATTAAAGATTCAAATTATAAAAATTTCATTCAAACAATGAATAAAATGAAAATTATAAATACTGATTTAGTTGGTAATAATAATAATAATAACAATAATAGTAAGATTAATTCAGTTTCTCCTTATATTGATATTGAACCAATACAAATTTTATTTAATGCAATGATGTTAAAAAAGAAGGTTTTAGTTTATTGTTATGATTCAAGTTATAATGTTTTAATGGATTTTATAATTATTTTATATCTTTTATTTGAAGATGATATTAATAATGAAAATTATTTATTTTATCCAATTTTAGATTTAGGTACTTCACATTTAATTGATAAAGTTGATGGTGTTCATAATTCATTTTTAGTTGGTACTGCTAATTTATTATTTAAAGAAAAATTAGATTGGGATGTTTATATTGATTTAGATATGAATGAAATGTCTTTAAGAGAATCTAATTCTGAACTAGAAACTATGAGTACATTAGAATTTGCTGAAGATGATAATAGAAAATCTTATTTAAAAAATTCAGAATTGAAACTAAAATCTTTTTTCAAGAGAAGATCAACTTCAATTTCAAATACTTATTCTGTTTCTTCAATGGAAGAGCTGATTGGTCATGCTCGTGATCATGAAGAAGAAGAATTTGGTAGTTTAGCAACTTGGTCTCCTGATAATTTCCCAAAAATAATTGCATCAAAAATTTCAGATTTTTTAAAAAATTCAAGAGAATCAAATTTTTTTCAATTTGGTTTTGTTTTTAAAATGGAAAAACAAAGTTTTAAGAAAAAACCAAAAATTGATTCAATGTTAATGGATGATATTAAAAATATGATTGAAATTAAACATGAAGATGATAAAACAATTTATTTAGTTTTAACTAATTATTTATCAAGAATGAAAACATTTATTGTTCCATCATTAAATCATTCTTTAAATCAAGCTAAATTAGTTCAATATAAAAGTTTTGTTAACTTAAAATTAGAAGAAGATGAATATGTTGCAACTCAAACTTCAGTTCCAATTGAATTAAAGAATTTTATTAAACAACAAAAATTAATTCAAGCTTTACCATTAGCATTTAACTATGATCATGATCTGACCATGTTAGATGATGCAAGATTATTAAAATATTATCAAAGAATTTCAGATGATAATGGTCAATTATTTAGATTTGCAAAATTATATAATGAAAAACAATTAATTTGGAATCATAATCGTCATAATGAATTTTTATTTGTTTATAATGATATTGTTTTTAGTTTAGATCCATTTTATATGGGTAGAGTTATTGATAATTTAGTTAATACTAAATTTAATTGGCAATTGAATAAATTTAAAGCTTATCAAATATTTAGAATTATTAATATGATTTTGAAAAAATCAATTGATAACTTACCGATTTTATTAATGGATTATCAATTAGCTCATGGTTCATTACATCCAGTTTTTGGAAATCCAAAAAAACATAATGCTTCAAGTTCAAATTTAAAAACTTCAACTTCATCTGGATCAAATAATATTTCAATGTTAACATCAACTTTAGCCTCAACTTCATTAGATAATGGTAAATTATCACGTTCAAATACAGTTAATACTATAATTAATGATAATTCTGGAGGTTCTTCATCAACTGATACTCCAAATACAACAGCATCATCAACTCGTAGACCAACTACAACAACTACTTCTTCTGGTGGTGTTCAAGTTGTTGGTAATACTGGTCCAAGTAATTACTACGGTTTACATCATTCCTCCAATCATAGTAATAATAATAATAATAATTCAGGTGGTTCTGGTTCAAGAAGAACTCCATCAATTAAATCATTTAGATCAGCAAGTAAAATTAAAGTTCAAGATATTGGTGAAAATGAAATTGAATTAAATCTGGATAAATTTAATAAATTATTAATAATTAGTTCAACTTATTTATCACTGTCTCATGATGAATTATTAAAGCTGGAATTTAGAAGATTTTTAAGTTTAGTTATTAATTCTGAATTTTTTAAGAAATTCTTAATTTATGAAGTTAATGATTTTATTAAATTATGTATTAATGATTTTATTGATTTTCATATTAATGATCAAAAACCACCAACTACTGCACCTCAACAAGGTACATCATCTCAACTACAACAACAACAACAACAACAACAACCACAACAGCAACCACAACAACAACAACCACTTCAACAACCACATCAACATTTACATTCTGCATCAGCAACTTCTCGTTCTCCTTCATTACATAATACTCATCATCATGCTTCTAAATCATCAATTTCTGGTCCTCAACCAATTCAACAACGTGAACAATCTTCTTCACCTTTTATGCCTCAAAGTATTCCAGGTCGTTATGTTGCTTATGCTGCAGGTGGTAATTCATCAGCTGGTTATGCTTTATATGCTCAACAATATGGTGAACAGTATGCTCAACAACAACAACAATATGAACAGTATATTCAACAACAACAACAGCAACTGATGCAACAACAAAAACAAATTAAACAAGATGCTTCAAATGCTGCTGGTGGTAGTTCAATTACAAAAACTGTTCCAAGAGCTGCAAGTGTTGCTTCATTAAGAGCTAGAGCTAGATCTGCTTCTCAATCACAAGCTAAACAACATTCAAATACTATTACAAGTACAAGTAATACATCACTTTTAACAGCTACTGCAACTGGTGATAGTAATAGTGCTGCAAATACAAGTGGTGGAGGTTATGTTAGTGATTCTGGTGTTGTTCATCCTAATATTAGTTTAAATAATAACACAACTACAAATACCAGTAGCCCATCATCTAGTGATTATTTCCAATATGGTGAAGTTCAAAAAGGTACTTATGAAGGTACTAATATTTCTGGTAATGGTGTTGGTTATTATGTTTAGTTGATTATTTTTAATTTCAAATTTAGTTTAGAGTTGTATTATAGTACAATTGACTGAATTATCAGATTACATCATTATCATTATTATTTTTTTTATTTCATATCGTTCAATTATTATAGTTCATGTTGGTTACCCTTTTTCTTTACTTCCTTATTATATTTCATTTTTTTAGAAAAAAACTTGTCTTTTTTAGAATTTTCATACCATACTTAATTTTTCTATTAAAGAACAAATATTGTGTTATATGTGTGGTGTTTTAATTCATCCTCTTAGTTTAATTCATTGATTTAATTCATGATTGTGATTCCTTTTTCTTTTTGAAAAAAACAAAATATCAAAAATATTTCATCTTTTTTATTATAATTCTTTTATTTTAGTATACCAAGTTTCTTTTCAACTATTTTATTGTCATTTATTTTTTTGTTTTGTTTTGTTCCATGCCCATTTTAATGAGATTTTAGAAATTTATTTTGATTAGATCATTTGCTTTTTTTTCATTATTAAATTTATTCATTCAGTTGGTTGTTTGAAAACATACATCATTTAACTGCATGTGCTTTTTCTTATTTATCTTGCTTGTTTTTTTTTTTTTGCTTTATTTTAGTGTGTTTTGCATTTATTCCATTTTTTATTCTTGATTTTACATCTCTTTCATTTACATTTGTTTATTTAGTACCTTTATGTGTTTTGTATTATAGTTTTTATGAATGATTTTTTTTTATTATTCTTATTTCATTCATTCATTATGAGTCTTACCTTTTTTCTTTGATTAGTTATGTGTCTTTCCCTCCTTAAAAAAAATATTTTAATTTCCTGAAATAAAATCAATTATGATCTATGTCTATTTTGTTTGAGTTAATAAGAACAGATATAATTTGAAATTTATTTTTTGGAATCCCACCTCTCTCTCTTTTTATATTCTATATTGCCTTTTTTAATTTACTTATTACTTAAAATTATTTGACTTTCTAATTCTTAAACTTATACTTTTATGTGTACATTTTGTTGTTTAATTTAAATTCCCTATACAATCAAATCAACCCTTTAATTATCTTTTTTCTTCAATTAATATTTCTGATACTACTAGCTTAGTAATTAATTCATCCAATCAAACAATTCATGTTACAAATTAAAAAAAAGCATGTAACTCCGGATAACCAATCCAATTAATTTGATTTGTTAAAATAAAACCTGTTAAAAATCTAAAATCCATGAGGTGCACGGATGATCCGGCCTGGTATTCTCGATTACCATACAATTTCGTGCTTTATTATGTGGTCATATGTTCGCTTTTATTGTTGATTATAATCGATACTCCCCTTTTTAACGATAACGTCGAGCGAGCGAGAGAGTTGATCAGTTGATTACTTCTGGATACTTTGATTCGTTGTTTTGACTTGCTTGTGTTCTTAGTGAGAATACATGTATAGGATAGCATCCGATAGCTAGGATATCATAGAATAAAATACATGGAAATTATAGTAAATAAAAGAGACTGTAGTAGTAGAAAGGTAAGCCGAAACAGATATATAGGAGACCAATTAATACAAGAAAGTTATAATCTTTCTAAATATTATATGTTCTTAAATCCACATCATTTTGTTTAAAAGGGTTTAACTTCAGTCTTGGGAGTATTTCTAACTTCTGATATATAGTCAGGTATGAAGCAAATGGAGTTGTAATTGATATAGCTAGAGTAAGTGTACGTGAAAGTTTAGCCCATATTTGAAAGCCACGACGGAAGAAATGTCGTATTTTTAAGCTTTTTTTTAGTCTGCATTCTTGTAGGAAAAAATTGGATTCCTCCCTTCGTTAATAATCCTAAAGTATGGGATATAACTTCAGACAATTATCATTCTCTCATACATATTTTTAAAAAATACCTATCTACTGTATTTGTTGCACAATACTCTTGTGATTATAATAAAAGTGATCCGGTGAAAATGGTGTTAATTTTCATGAAGTTATTCAAAAAATTTCTTTATAAGTAGTAAAGTTAATTCCCATATAATCACCTTTGTTTCTTAGAGTGGAATACCACCTAGGGATAACAAAGTTTTACGACCCATTCAAATCCAATTAGCAAAACAGACACCGTTGAAAAGTAATCCCGTCCATTTTTGCAATGTATGCGATTTTCTCATTTCCTAAATCTTTTATTGTACCCGAACCTACAAATCATTTAAAAGTCATCAATATCATTACTTCTAGCAGTGAATATCAATCAAAGATTAGTTTCATTAAAATATCATTGATATTGAAGGAGTTATAGATAAATTCAAAATATTAGTAACAGCTCTGATTCCCATACAATATCCCTGATAACGTGAAACTGATTATGCTCTTTCAAACACTGATAAATGTGCAATCGCCCAAAATGCACGGCTGAAACAACGGTACACCGGCAAAAAATGAATGATTAAAAACTAAATTTATTCCTGGTTTTTGAAGATTTTGAACAAAAAACATCAAAATTTATGAAAAAAACAATATACAACACTAATAGTCTAATAGGTATTATGATAACTGATTTAAATTCATTAAGATTAGTTGATTAATTATAGAAATATTTCTTTAAGATTGTGTTCAAAATATTGACCAATGGCGTTTACTCGGTATTCAATTCAATGGGTTTTCTTCTTAAAGTTCTTATAGATCAAGGAAGTATTTCATGATTTAACAATTCATTTATACTATTATAATTAATCCAGTGAGCTCTGAAACCATTCAGAGATTGAACATATACTTATAACATTGTTTCATGTGTTCATTATAGCTATCATCTCATATGAATACTGATATTGGTTAAGTTATTCAAATAAAGAATTAAGGAGACTTCAATACAAATATGTGGGATGGAATTTAACTTAATGAATACAGCTTATATATCAGTTGATTTTTAGATTTAACAAACATGTGAATTAGCTAGTATCGATCTTATGCTATCCTCTCTTAGAAACTATTTATATTTTTTTTTGAATTTTTATAAAAAGTTAAAATTAAGTCTTATAGAAGTTATAGTAATTACGAGTTGGAACTCCATTTTATTTACAATTAATCTTATTTCTAACTTGATGAAACTGTAATTAAGGTGTAGTTAAAAATATATTAAAGAAAGTGTAACATACAAAAAATTCAAAAATACTATACGTATAAAAGTTTGGAAGAAATAAATACATGCATAAATTAAACTCAAAACTCAAGAACTGAAAGATCAATTAGATTAATATTGAATCAATCTTGATTGAAGTAAAAAAAAAAGTATTAATTGGCAAGCTAGAGATTAAATCTAGCAATTACACATAAAACCAAATCTAGCTGGAACATCCATTGGATCTAAAATAACTTCAATTAATCTAGCAACATCACCATCACTTAGTTCTTCAACAGCTTTATTTAATTGTTCTGGATTTTCAACTTTAATACACTTAGCATCTTCATATCCAAATACATCAAATAATTTGGTCCATTTCCAATCAGGCATAATATCATTATAATTTCTTTCAGGACCTTTAATTAATCTTTCAACTGTATAACCATTATTATTTAATAAGAATATTAATGGTGATAACCCATGTCTATTGAAATTAGCTAATTCTTGAATAGTCATTTGAGCTGAACCATCACCTTCTAATAAAATAACTCTTGATTTTGGTTTTAATGGATCTTCATTCTCCATTTCTTTTAAAGCAACTGAAACACCAAATGAACATGGTAAAGCCATACCAATTGATAAATAAAAATGTTGACCTATTAATTTAGTATCTTTTGGTAAACGAACTTCTTGTAAACCAAACATAATTGAACAAGTTTCAGTTATAATAACATCATTTGGTCTAATAAATTCTTGAATTTTATTTAATAAAGTAGTTTGAGAAATTGGTGTATTAGATGGTTTTTCTTTAATTTCAACTTTTATATTTGGAGATTCATATTTTGATAATTTTTTAAAATCTAATTTGGAAATTAAATTAGGAATGATATCTTCAAATGATTCATAAAATATCTTACCACCAATTTTGATGTATTCTGGATTCAAAACTATTAAATTATCATCATTAATACCATCATATAAAGAATAATGACCTGAATTAATTTCATTATAATGATCACCAACATGAATTAATAGATCAGATGATCTAACATAAGAAGCAACTTGTTTATTAGATTCATTACCAATATAATCACCAATATAAGATTCATTTGATTCATCTAGAACTGATTTACCCATAGCAGTCGAAGAATTTGGGATATTAGTTAATTTAACAAATTCACGTAATTGAGAAGTAAGATTAAATCTATCAGTTAAGATATCACCTAAAACAACAGGATTCTTAGAATTATAAATTCTATTTAAAATTAATTCAGTAATATTTTCTTTAACAGGTTCAGAAATTAAAGTTTCTCTTTTGAAAAAAGTTTCACCTGGATATTCAATTAAATTAGAAGCATCAATTAATTGGTCAACCAAATCACATGGAAGATATAAATAACCTGGTCTTTTCTTTCTTAAAATTTCTTTAATTAAAGAATCAATTTTTTCAGCAGCATTATTTAAACCTTTTAAACTTTCAATTTTACAACTAATATTCTTAGCCATCCCTTCATAAGCATAATGATCACTTTTGTCTCTAGTTGATAAAGGAGTAACTAAATGATGAGTATGCAGGCCTTGAGATTTAACAGATAAACTTGTTGTACCAACAATATGTAAAACAGGAACAAATTCAGCAAATGAGCCAGAAACACCATTAATAGCACTTAATTCACCAACACCATAAGTAGTAATTAAAACACCCATTTTACCAGTAGTTCTAGCATAACCATCTGTAGCATAAGCAGCATTTAATTCATTACAGTTACCATACCAGTTAATTGAAGGAGTTGAATATAAATGTTCTAAGAATTGTAAATTAAAATCACCAGGAACACCAAAAATTGAATTGATTCCTAAAGAAGATATTCTCTTAAAGATATAATCACCTAATGGTAAATTATAAGAATTATTATTAATTGAGTCGTTTGATAAAAGATCAGAAATTGCAATGGGAGCCATAATTGTAAAGTTTGTTATTGTTACTCTTGTTTGAAATTAAAAGAGAAGAAAGTAGTAATTAAATAATTTATTTGAGAGGAAGCTATAAGAGAGAGTTGTAAAAAACCAAGGAAATGAAGAGGTATATATATACCATTTCAAATGTAGAGTTATAGGTTTCTGTTTGAAGTGTACAGATAAAAGTTTGTTAACAATTTAACCCATGAACTGAATGTTTTCAAGAGGGAGCACGGCTATTGGCGCGGTTATGGCGCTTTCCTTGGTTTACCGAGACCGCTAAGTGTTTCGGTTAATCCTTCAATACCCTAGATGGAGCAGAATTGGAAGAAAACAGAGCTATAGAGGTATTAGAGGTGCTATGGTAGCCAGCAGCCAGTGGTAAGTGTGCTGATGTATGTATGTTGTTCTAGGTAGTGATGCCATAAAAATTATGAAAATCGATATATATAGCTAGAGGATAGAATACGAAAAGTTGTAGAAAAAAAACCACAGTTTCAAATGTCTTTAAAGAGACTGAATTTGACATAATTCACGATCAAGTAATTATATGTTAGTGGGACGGTAGGTTATCTAAGGTTGATATGATATGGTATTATAATTTAAAACTTCAAATTAACAGTAATGATTTCCTATGTGCAGCTTATCAGAATTAAATTTAATTAGTAATCCAGCTAGTACCCAACAGCAAATTTGGATACAGTGGTCATACATACATTATTAAAAAGCACCTGTTTAATTAGTCTATATGTTGTATATATTATTTGAATTTCTTATATCAATTAAAATTTATGTTTAATTGATATTGATCACAATAGCCTGTAGGCTATAGCTTCGGATAGCACTCAGAATTGAAAATTCACTGACCAAGTAACATCATGATATTTAAGACCCATATGGTATAACTATTTAGTGAGATATATATTGAAAGAGCTCTGATTCAATTGATAGCACTTCTTCAAGTTGGTCAAAAAGTGTTGATTTCGAAGAGAAGAACGAAATCGTGCGAAACTCAAAAAAGTTTTCAAAAAATTTTATTTTTTTATTTTTCTTAAATTTATTTATCTTTTTATCAATTTTTTATTGAAGATTATCACACTATAACTATTTATTCTTATCCAAGGAACTCTATAATTCTAAAATGGATATTCCTAAATTAAATTTTTCATCTTTAAAAGATAAAGTTAACAGCTCATTAGCTGCTGCATCAAAGAAAAATACACAATCAAAGAAAGATAAAGAAAATAATAATAATAATAATAATAATAATAATAAATTTGATAAAAAACAAAATAATAAGTTTGATAATAAAAAGAATAATAAATTTGATAACAAAAAGTCAGATAAAAAGTTTGAAAAGAAATCAAACAATAATTTTGATAAAAGATCAAATAATTCAAATAATTCAAATTATTCAAAAGGTAAAGACTTTAAATCAAATAATAAGAATTACGAAAATAAAAAGGTTCCACAAGAGAAACGTGAATTTAAGAAACAAGATAGTAATAAATCAAAGAAAGAATCTACTTCCCCTTCAAGAACTGATAGTAATGAAGAATCTGAATCTCAAATTATAAGACGTGAAGCATTAGAATTAGGTGCAACTGAAGATGATTTAAAATTAATTGAAAGTATTGAAGTTGATGAAAATTTAAGTGAAGAAGAATTTGAAGATGAAAGTTCCAAAATTGATTCTAAATTAACTGGTGATTTATCAAAATTAATGAAAGATATTGGTTTAGGTAATGGCCAAGTTCCGATCATTGAAGAAGAAGTTCCTGATTTAATTGAAGAAGAAGAAGAAGTTGAAGAAGAATCTGAAGACGAAGAAGATGATAATGAAGATGATGAAGAATCTGAAGAATCTGAAGATGAAGAACAAGAAGAACAAATTGAAGAAAAAAAACCTGAAACAAAGAAACCTGAACTTAAAAAACCTGAAGTTGAAAAACCTGAAGTTAAGAAAGAATCAAAGAAAGAGTCAAAGAAAGAATCAAAGAAAAAGCAAGAAGAAGAACAACAACAAAAAGAATCGAATAAAGAAAAAATTGCAAATTTACAATCCGTTGTTACAGATAAACTTATAGTTCCAGCTATCAATGAATGGTATACAATTCCTTTAAAATTGAAAAATTCCGATAAGTTAGGTCCTGCTCAAATTGAAAAACTTTATGAACAAGCTAAAAGTATAGTTGAAAATGATAATGAAGTTTACTATGTCGAATTCAATAAATCATCATCTCAAAAGAAGTTTTTGTCTCAAATTTTAACCAATGGTACATTAAGTGATAAAATTTCAGCTTTAACTTTATTAGTTCAAGAAGCTCCATTTCATAACATTAAAGCTTTAGATAATATGTTTGGTATGTGTGAAAAGAAATCAAGAACTGCTGCTTTACAGTGTATTAATGCATTATCAGATTTATTTATTAATGGTATTTTACCTCCAGATAGAAAATTAAAATATTTCAACAAACAACCTTTAAGTTTTGATTTAAATCCTCAACAATTAGCTTTATTATATTATGAAGATTATTTAAAGAAAATGTATTATAAATTTATTGGTATTTTAGAAAAATTATCCCATGATTCAATTGTTCATGTTAGATCTAAAGTTGTTGGTCATTTATTTGAATTATTAAAAGCTAAACCAGAACAAGAAGCAAATTTATTAAGATTAGGTGTTAATAAGTTAGGTGATATTGATAATAAAGTTTCATCTAAAGCTTCTTATCAAATTTTACAATTAGAACAACAACATCCAGCTATGAAAGAAATTGTTGTTCAACAAGTTATTGATTTCTTATTCAGAAATAACAATGAACATACTGCTATTTATTATTCTGTGTTAGCTTTGAATCAAACCATCTTAACTAGAAAAGAAGAAAAATTGGCTAATAAATTAGTTGATGCTTATTTTAAATTATTTGAAAAACAATTGATTGAAACAGATTCTTTGAATGTTTCTACATTAAAAGACTCTGAACATCAAAAAGATGGTAGAAGAAAGAGAAACTTTAAGAAGGGTAAAAAAGGTGGTAAATCTGTTAAAAATGAAAAAACTGAACAAGAAGTTGCTGAAGAGAAAAATTCTAAATTATTTGCTGCTATTTTAACTGGTCTAAATCGTGCTTATCCATTTTCTAATTTACCTTCAGATATCTTCAATTCTCATTTAGATACATTATACAAGATTACACACTCAACTAATTTCAATACTTCAGTTCAAGCTTTATTATTAATTCATAGTATTACTGTTACTCAAAAAGGTTTAAGTGAAGCTAATAAAGATAGATTTTACAGAACATTATATGAATCATTACTTGATTCAAGATTATTAATTTCATCAAAACAAGGTATTTATTTGAATTTATTATTTAAGTCTTTAAAAGAAGATGAAAATAAAGATAGAGTTTTAGCATTTGTTAAAAGAATAGCTCAAATCTGTTTAGGTTGGTTAAATGTTGGTACTGTTTCTGGTATGCTTTATTTATTAATTGAACTTGAAAAATCTGTTCCTGAATTAAGAAATCTTTTCTATAACACACCAATGGATGATATTTTAAATGCTAGAGAGGATCAAGACGATGATGTTGATGATGAAGATGAAGATAAAGAAAAGAAAGAAGTTGAAAAAGTATTTTATGATTCAAGAAAAAGAGATCCTAAATTTGCTAATGGTAGTAAATCATCAATTTGGGAAATTAATCATTTCATAAATCATTATCATCCAACTGTTTCATTATATGCTGAATCATTATTAGAAGGTCCAAATTCTGAAAATAAGGTGACGAAACCTGATTTAGGTCTATTTTCATTATCACATTTCTTAGATCGTTTTGTCTATAAAAATTTCAAGAAAACTGCTAACATGAGAGGTACTTCAATTATGCAACCATTAGGTGGTTTACAAACTGATTCATTGTTAGTTAAAGCTACAGGTATTACTAATCAAGAAATTCCAGCTAATACAACAGATTGGATTTCCAAAAAAATTGAAGATATTAATCCAGAAGATAAATTTTTTTATCAATATTTTTCAACTAAACAAGAAAAACTTGCTAGATCCGAGTTTGATAAAGATATAGAAAATAAAGCTCAAGATGATGAAGATGAAGAAGCTGAAGAATTAGATGATGATGCTGTTTGGAGTGCTTTAGTTAAATCTAATCCTGAAGTTGAAGGTGATGAAGATGAATTAGATGAAGATTTATCTGATTTTGATATGGCTGATTTTGAAGATTTAGATGATGATGATGAAGATGAACCTACACTTGGTAATTTAGAAGATCTTGAAGATGAACAAGAAGTTGATGAACAAGAATATGATGATGATGATGAAGAAGAAGATGGATTAGTTAGATTAACAACTATTGAAGATCTAGAGGGTGCTGATGAAGAAGATGAATTGGGTGAACAAAGTGAAGGATCAGTTTCTGCTGCTGATGAAAGTTCTGATGATGAAGATATTCAAGATTTATTAGGTGAAGACGATGCTGAATTAAGTGATGAAGCTGATATTAGTTCTGGAGAAGAACCTGAAGAACCTGTTAATTCCAAAAAGAGAAAATCAAGTAAGAACGATGATTCAAAGAAAAGTAAAAAATTAAGATTAAGTTCATTACCTACATTTGCTTCAGCTGATGATTATGCTCAATACTTAGAATCTTCTGATGAAGATGAATCTTGAGATGTTTTATTGTAACTTGTTTCTCTTTTTTAATTTATTTATAGACTACGTGTAATAGTTCAACTGTTCAATTAAAATAAAAAAATATGATTTTTCGTCTAATGTAATTTACTCAATACATGTGCTGATATCAAACTTAATTTTACCTTTTTTTTTTCAATAAATTAGCAATAAATTAGCTATATTAATAAAATTATGGTATTTATAGTAAATACAAGATCAAGAGTTGGAATTGTTTAAAGCAAATAAAATTTAATGTATTTTTATATCTAAAGGAGTGGAAAACTTGTAAAACTATGGTTATAATCACTATTTTTGTGTGTACCAACTATTAGATCCACTAATCCCAATGTTCGATTATTGGAAGGATTATATCAAACTAAACGAATGTAGGTTACTTTTGGAAATTTCATTGATATAAATGGCTAGTCAGATATTCCTATTTCATCATGAATCGAAGCATAAGCCCAAAAATTCAAGTTAAAGCATTAAAAATTAATGAGTGAAATTATAAAATATGGAGAATATATGTACAGTTAATTGTAGCTACAGTACGTTACATATAACTTAATTATACATTAATTTACAGTTATGTTATGATATAGAATTAAACCGTCAACGGTCTTCATTACATTCCCATACATAGAAGTTAGTCGGTGAAAATCAATCTGGTTATAACGTACTTCGATCTATATATATATAAAGAACGAATATACAATTAATTTGAATTAACCAATTAATCAATAATATTCAATATACATGATCAGTGAAAGAACGAAAGAATGAAAAAATGAGGACTGTAGGAAGGATTACCAAAGAAACAGATGATTATACTTGAATGTATATAGGTATAATTTCCCCTAGTTATAGTAATTTTTACAAGAAATATAGGATAAATATTCATGAATCATGATAATGAAATAATTTACAATCAATCAATGATTCATTAATTGATCCAAGGTTTTAACTTTTAAGTAAGAGCATTACATAAAAGAACTTAATTTAGCTTATTTCTATATGTTCTATGTAAAAGCTGCATGAAATATTGATTAATTATTATTATAATTACAAATTTATATGATGTATATAGCCAAATACATCCAATAATTGTCCTTAAAAGACTATAAAAGTTAAAACTATAGTCATATTACTGAATCTACATAGTAGATACATCAGCTGCTTTATACGTACGTACGACGTACATGCATCGTATTTTATTTTAGATACAATATACAATGTATACCCCTTCATTAAATACATGAATTTGTGGTTTTCTTAACTTATAACTTATAAGACTTCATTCAAGGGATATATGCATGAAGAATAATATGATACCTGAGATATATATATTGCTACCTAGAAATTGTTAATATAGTTCTCTAAAACTCTTTTCATTGGTTAATTATTATATGGAACTTGGAGGGAGAAGAATAAAGGGGTAGAATTTGTTATAATTACGGTTATAATTTATGATTATATATGACTCTTATAACTTCTTATAAGTAATTATAACGCGTTGTGGTTCTAGTCTTCTAGATGATCATATAGTATTTTACTACATGTGATTCCCGTGCAACAACTAAATCAAATCAAAATCAAATCAATCAATTAAATATAGTAATTTTCAAAAATTTTAAGGGATTTTGGCATCCTACCTTTCTATAAGCCTATACGCCGTGGCTGCTATTGTTACGTGCAGCGTTTAATTTGTTTCCTTGTGAAAAAATGCATCCCTCGCGCCGTAAACCTCCTTATTTTTATTCTGCTGCTCCCATTAATTAATGTTAATTTATCGAATTTATATTCCTACGTATATATACTAGCTCTTCTTCATAAAGGTTTATACGTACGCTTATTTTGAGTAATTATGGAATACTTACGAATATATAGCTATATTTTAATTGGCCACATATATGCACACAAATTATAATTTAAATCACTAGCAATTAGCGTTGCTATATAGTTCGAGATATCGAAGAAACTGAATATCAGAATATATATATATGGATTTGAAGTTTGAACATTCACTTCGATCACTTAATTCCCTTCACTTCACCGACTACATATTTCTAACGCAAACTTCTCTACGTTTTGATCCGGCCTTCAAAGTAATTGGATTAATTTTTATATACATGTATAGCTCTATTCATCTTAATATCTATATAGGTATAATAATGTCGAGGTACATGTATTTTGAGAGGGAGGAGAATAATGATGAAAGAGAAAAGGGGGTACATACTACATATATACATGTATGAGCACGTACGTAAAATTAAAATCAACTAATTAGAAGATGAGTTGGTTAATAACTTGATAAAATAATTGTATACTATGCAGTGTAAGTACATACACCGTGACACACGTATACGTGCGTACTATAGTGGTATTTTGGATTTTTGGAGAGATGAATCAATATTTGCTGTTGATTTCTCCTACCCATAAATCAAGCTTCATACATATGTTAATATAATTCAGATTAATATACGCTTATATATTTCTCTATTTACATTAGAGAGACAGCTATAGTCTATGGAGAGTATCGTGTTGAGTTAAAATAGATAATTTTGATCGATTGTAATAAGAGCCCATGGAATCATGATTATATTTTCAAAATATAAGATGCATGCATCTGCAGATTTAATTTTCGGTTTCCTATTAAATACTCTACTCTTATCATCGTTATCGAAGATACAGTAAGACTCTGTAATTAATTAAGACTGGCAACTAGTGTAAGAGTCTTCATCTAGCTGTAACCACATTTTTATTTTATTTTTACTACATGTATATAGCTTATAATTTATTTTACATCAATCTGAATATATAGTTATTTATGTTGTTTAATTTATTATGCTTCTGCTCCCACAGAGGTTGTTCGAATGATAAATTTATTCAATATTCCCGTCACTTTTTTATTCAAATTAAACAATTAAATTACTTTTTCAATGACTATAAGGGTCATCGAGTCTAATGTGAACAGGGTACAAATGATAAAAAGTTGAATACTATAAATTACAACTTACTATGAGCTCTACATTTTATTAGTTATAATTCAACTTTTTTTTTTAACATAACTTAACTTAACTGCATATAGAAAACTGTAATATATGATTATCTATCTTAATTAGCACATATTCATAGGATATATATAGTATATAACGTTACTTTAATTATACAAAAAAAAATACATATATGCATGCTCAATTCTATATATACACATACATGTTCACTTCAATTAATATAACGAACTTTTTATTTCAATTAAAGGTTCTATATTCTCTGTCTTCTTCGTTATAAGTTTGAGTGGCCGGAGTTGATTATAATTTAGCTATATATGATCGAATAATATATACGAATATACGTAAAAATATTAAAGATTGTATAAAAGTGACCGGCCGGGTATAGAGGTTTGACCTGGTTAATTGAGAGATAATTATAATTACTTAAGGGTTTGTTAAAGAAGCTATATAGGAAGAAACGACAAAATCAATATTAATGATCCGAAGTAATTAAGTCAATTAATATAATGACAATGATGTATATAAGCTTCATGCTTTTGGATTTATACATATATGATATATCCATATATGTTTAAATCTAGAGTTAGAATTTTTTAACGATTTTTGGAACGTCTTTGAATTCGGTCAATACAATTAATGAAAAAAATTTAAACGTTATAAGTTTATTATATTAATTATGACTGCACATATAATGAAAGCACTGAATGAAAAGACTTCAAGCTTGTTGAGGTAGCTAAATATTTCAGCTGGGTATGGCCAATTTTAAAAATCAAAATCAAAATCAACAAATTAATTAAATTAAATCAAAAATCTTGAACTTTTGGAGGTTGGATCTCAACAGCCAATCAGAACAACGTATCAGAAGATCCTCGGCGGGATGTAAGCTAGGCTGCGGTGCCTGCGCGGTGCATATATGACAGCTATAGGCTGCGTCACGCGGCACGCCTCACAGTCCCTCTGTGGACTGAATTCGGGGCCCCCGGGTAATTATGGCCGGTGATAAACCAAAATTGGTAGGAAAAGGTCCAGATTTCAGATTTCAACTTTTCTGAGTCTTTTCATGAAACTACCGTATATACGCCCAGCCTGACAGCCAGCCAAACTTTTAAACTTTTTAGATAATTTTTTTTTTTTAACGAATTAGGAAAAGTGCGAGATCTGGCGGGTGAAACAATAAGAAGAAAAGGTACTACGCGGGCGGCTGAGTGGTGGCGCGCCAGGGGTAGACAAACAATTTTATTGTGAGTTAATTGGCAACGGGTTTGAATTTTTAGTGGGATTATTGGGGCAATATCATTGGTCAGAAGAATCAGGTGTCGACGGAGGGTGGCCTGTTAGTTGGATATATACATGTAGATATCGATATCAGAAAAGAGATTGGTCGATCGGTGGCATAGGACGAAGCTATATAGAGTCAGCTAGTCAGACGTACGAACACAGTCAGAGTCTCAGACCCTAGACAGGAGGAGGACCAATCAGCCTGGTGGCCCAGTAAAGATCAGAGGAGTCTCGTTTGAGATTGATGGATTTGGAACGATCGGAACACAAAGAAGAAGGAAGGAAGGAAGTTGGAAGACTTAAGTGTTTTAATTTGAATTAAGATGCAGGATGTTGTTTATAGCTCATAAGCTGCTTCAAATCAGAAATCTATTTTTTTTGTATAAATATTGGCACACTCCCACCAAATCCACTCCCTAATCACCGTAATACTTCTCTACCTTCTCCTTTTCCTTTCACTTTCTTCTCCTTACACAAGGTTATACTCCCACTCTTATACTACAATCACTCGTTACAGTTACAGTTACCCTCTTATATTTCAAATTAATTAGCACTGCAAAATTTTACACAGTTAACTTCTCCGCTAAATTTCTCAGTCGTCCAATATTCAACTTTACTCATTTTTTTAATCAATCATGGACTCATCTATTCCTCCACAATCATCAAGACCAAAGAGAAGAACTGCTGTTGATCCTCAGGAAACTCCAATGATCATTGATATTAGTTTAGATCAATCTGGAAATCAAGTTTATCAATTAAATACCATTAAAAGAAACGACACGTTTACAAACAACAACAACAACAACAACAATAATATGTCTAATAAAAGACCAGCTGATGAAGATGAAGATGATGATATGTCATCCCCTTCTTCTGTTTCAAGCAAATCATCCAAAAGAAGTAAACCTTCTCCTCCTAAAGAACAAGAACAAGAACAAGAAGTCGACTCTGCTGAAGATGTTTGGAGTCCAGCTGTTGAGAAAGCTTTTCAAGAAGCTCTGGAAATCATCCCAAAACAAGGTCTACATAAAATCAAGGTCTGTGGTCGTGCTTGTGGTAGAAATGAATTAATTTCTGATTATATTGAACATTGTACTGGTAAATATAGAACCAGAAAACAAGTTTCTTCTCATATACAAGTTGTTAAAAATTTAGGTCGTGATAGACATTTGATTGATTTAATTTTAGTTGGTCCTCCACAAACAGAAGAAACTATTGTGAAATTTAATACTACTTTCCATAGTATTTTAATGAAAAAACAATGTGGTGGTGTTATTGATCCAGAAAATCCAATGCCTAAACAACTATTAGAATTACCAGCCATCATGTCTCCAACTGCTGCTACAACTAAACGTACTTCTAATAAGAAAAAACAAACTAAAAAACAACAATATATTAAATTACCAATTGAACTTGGAATGACTGATTTATGGGCTATCAACATTTATTTATTAGATTATAAAATGTCTCAAAGTTTAGGTGGTGATGTTACAACAGTTTCAAAGTTAGCTGATGGTGATTTTTATTTAAATCCATTACGTATTAGAACAAATGCAGATCTTTCAAGAAGATTTCCAAATTTAATTAGTTTAGTTGATAACATTAAGCAACATATTCCTTTAATTAATGATAATGATGCAGCTTCATCAATTCCACCTGTTCCATTATTACATTGTATGGTTAAGATGGTTACTCCACCTTTATTAAATCCAGATCTGCCTACTATTAAATATGAAGTTAAAGGTAAATTAAGATTAGATAATTTACCAAGATCTGATGAATCATGTTATTGTTGTTTAACTTTATGTTATACATCTGGTGAACTGGTCTCAAGTTCTTATGAAAAAATTATGTCTAAACTTGATAGAAGAACATCTTCTTTAGATTTAGAAGTTACTGTTGGTGGTTCTAATTTTTGGCAACAATATTATAATGAAGTTAGAGATGGTATGAAGCTAAGAAGAGGAAGTACAATTACTGAATTTAATTTAAAGAATATTACAATGCAACAAGTTATTTTCAATGTTTCTCCTAAAGAATATAGAGCTCCAATTCCAGATAAATTTACTCTTGATGATGTTCCAAGAAAGAGTATCAGAAGTATTGTGTTATGGGAACATTTAAGAGTTAGAGAAATTAGTGAAGCTGTTACTACTGTTAGAAATATTCATATGCCAGTTCCAGCTAATACTCCAGTTCCAACATTCCCAAAAGCTTCATTAACATTAGATGATAGTAATTTAAAACCAGAAGTTAAGAGAGAGTATGGTTTACAATCTGATATAATTCCAACTGATCAAGAATTAAATACTTATTTGACAACAACTACTGCTATGGAATTAACAACTGTTGATTCTCCTCAAAATCATATTTTACCAACTCCTCATTCTGCCCAACCTTCATCAGCTTTAAGTGATCAACAACAAGACCAACCTTCATTTTTAGATAATGCTACAATTCAACCTGAATCATATTATGATGATTATCAAGTCATTTCATCTGGTGCTGGAAATGATATTGGTATTTTCCCAACTCCTGTTTCAAATGGTGGTACTCCAGCTTTTACTCATCCTTCAGGTGCTTCTTCACATGGTCAAGTGAAATTCTTAAGTGCTTTACCTGCTGATGATAATGAGTTAGTTGGTAACTGTGAATTTTCATATAGTTCTGTTTTAGATTTAGAAAATCATCAAGTCGGTAATTCTGAAAAGATGAATGGTTTCTTTAATAATGATACTGATGTCAATGGAGTTAAAGATTTTTGGTTTAGTACGTGAAAACAATTTTAAAATTTTAGGTATTTGATTTTTTTAATGTGTTTTGCTTTTATTATTTTTTCTTTTATTTGACTTTTTATTAATTCTTTGCTTGTTTTGTTTTTGTTTTTGTTTTGTTCTGGCGTTTTATTATTATTATTATTTGTTATCTTCTTGAATTAATTTTAAAAACTTTTGGGATTTTAATTTTATTCTTTTGAAATTTTTTTTTTTCTAGCTGTGCTATAAAAATTTATTTCTAAGAATTTCTGTATTTCTTTTCCTTTGGTTTTTTCTACTAACACAATTTTGTCATTGCTATTTATTTTTTTATCTTTCTCATTTTTTACTTATAGTGGATTAATTCAGCTTGTTGCTCTACAAAAAAAAGTTTATTTGCATTATATTTTTATTTGTTCTTTATTCCATAT
>JAJLSG010000454.1:0-21200 GCA_030567495.1 Ambrosiozyma neoplatypodis | reverse complement strand
CATAATTGAACAATTGAATAAAATAAATAATAATAATTAAAAAAGTATACGTAAAATGAACTTGAAAATAAATAACAATAATTAACAACAATTAACAACAAATTGATGAAAACAATAAATATATATACCCTTTGTAAATAAAACTGCACAGCAGGAAAAAAGTAAGGTAAAAAAAAACTTGTATAAATCAATCAATTAAAGCAAGTTCATGCATTTGTTCTTGTAGTTTGATATCTCTAGCATGTTTAATATTCTGTTCTCTTTTAATTCCACTAACTTTACCCTTTTCTTTCCAATTTTGATGAGATTGAGTAGAAGATTCATCTTCAAATGAAGTATCAAATCTTCTACTATCTTTAGATAATAATAAAATATCACGGATTTCATTATTGGAGACATATTGTAAACTTAATTGAGTATCAAAAACATATTTCAGATGAATTAATCTAACATATTCAAACCAAGATTTAATTGGTAAAGCCTTAGTTTTATTCAAATGAAATCTATAAAGAACATCTTCTTCTTTAACTTCTTCATGATCATCAATATCAGATTTCGGAGTCGTGAATTTTTCAATTGTTTTAAGAACTTCCCTAAAAATTGATCTTGATTCTTTTTTATCTTTTTTACTTATTTTCTTTGATGATTCTCTAATTAATGAAGTAATAAGACTTTTTAATTCCCCAATATCATAAAAAGGTTGTTGATCTAATAAATCTTCTTCGTCCATATTTTCTTCCAATTCAGGATAATCATAAATTTCATACATTAAACCAATTAAAACAGCAACTGAAGTATGAACTTTCTTTGGATAATCATTTGATAAGAAGTTAGTTAATCTTGGCAATGTATCTTGAATATATTCATTAACATCACGTCCACATTTATGAAGTAAACTGAAAATAACACCAATACCATAAAATGAATTAACTAGAATATCATCCTCACTTTCTTTTAAATTTGAATCAGAATAACCTTCACATAACTCCATAAAATTATTAATATTTTCTTCTAATCCAAAACAATTAGAACCATCAAAAATGACTAAAGTTAAACTGAAATAAGCTATAATAAAATTAGAAACAACTAAATTGTATCCCCCAATAGCGTTAGGATCTTGATCTTCAGCAGCAGCACTATCAGTAGAATTATTACTGAAAATACGAGCTAGTAAAATAGGAAATAAATCATCAATAATAATAGTGGCAACCTCATCTGAATCGGAACATGCATAAGCAACGCAACTTCTTAAACTTAACATTAATTCTAAATTGGATCTGGCACTTCTAACAAAACCAATTAATAAAGTTAAATCATTTTCATTAACAACACCAGTAACATTCAATGGCTTTTTGATGACCATCTTGTATAATTCTCCTAATAAAAATTCTCTTGAAATGGAATTAATTTTACTTCTGGATTGAGTTAAAGCATTAATAACATCTGCAATTGAGTAAATTCTAAGAACACCTGGATCTTCATCTTCATCTTCAGAAGTTTTACCCGAAGTAACACCTTCATGATCAGAATCAATAATTGAACCAATCAGAGAATTGGCTCTACTTTCTTCTCTACTTAAAACTAATCCACCACCAGGTTTTCTAACAGGACTTGCAGATAATTCTGAGAGACTTAAAATTGTACTTTCTGAACCGGTACCATTATTATTATCACCACCTGCTATTTTCAGCTTAAGTAATTCATCTAACTTGGAAAAATTTAAATCACTGGTTTCACTTTCAAACAGAGATGGTTCATCTTCTGAGTCACCTCTAGTTTTAGAAGCTGATCTTGATGGAGTGTGAGAACCGGTTCCATGTTTCTTATGAGCTTTTCGCTTTGATCTTATTTCTCTTTCTAATTGAGACATTTGAATTTTTATATTTATAATTTATATGTGTGAAAAAACAGTTAAGAAGGATGAGTCAATGGCGAAGAATCATGAATTAATTTATTTTGAGAGTATAACCCAGGTATAAGGTGATAATAATTAAAAAAAAAAAAAATACCGGCTTTTCTCTTGCGGCGCCATTTTTTTTTTTTTTGTATTTATTACGTAATATTTGATATTTTATTATCATTAATTTAAATTATACATGTACACATATTGAAAGGAAGAATGAAGAAGGTTAGACAATAAATTAAATAGTTTTTATTTTAAAACAAAAGAATCAAAAGTTTATACAGAAAAAATAAAACAAATATATTAAATAAAAGTAAAAATCAATCAATTATAATTAGTTTTCAGCTGATGATGTTACACCATTAGTCTTTTCTTCGATAAATTCCAGGGGACTAATAGAAGAAGTGGATCCATTTATACTTTCATCCTTACCATTTTGGTTTAGTTCCTTTAATTGATTTCTTAATTTGATAACTTCATTCACCAACTTTCCATTTTCATCCTGTAATTCAGTAATGAATTTACAACTCATTTCTACAGTTGTTGCTTTAGATGGAACCATAACTTCATTTTTCAATCTTTCTGGAATTAATTTTTCTAGATCTTGAATAGCAATATTCATTCTATTACGTCTGCCTTGTTCAGCCAATTTATGATTTACTTTTTTATCAGAAACAGTTCTAATTGAAGTCATTGAATTAGTTCTTTTATCTTGAAAGTTCGATATTTGAACTTGCTGTTGTTGTTGTTGTTGTTGTTGTTGTTGTAATTGCATTGATTGAGTCATCATACCATATGGAGAAGCAGTTATTCCATTTATATCATTAAAACCATGATCTTGTAATTGCAAAGTTGGAGAAGTCTTCATTGAAGATGAAGCTGAAGAATGATGCGAATGTGAGGATTTTGGAATATTAATAGCAGGTTCATCTAAATTGAAATTTGGCATATTTTTATTCATATGTTGCTGTAATGTGACTTGACTACTTGATGAGGGTAATATAACTGGAGAAGAATGAGCTGAGGTTACATCATGATGGGGATTTACTAAAACGTTATCATTTGGACCTAACATTGGTGAATTTTTAGCAGATGATAGATTCTTTTTTAATGGAAATGACATCAATGAAGCTGGAGTAACAGCAGGATTGCCAGATTTTGAGGAAGAATCAGATCTGGATCTAACTCTGGTTAGCAGATTTTCATCTTTTTTAACTGATGAATTTCTTTTATGAAGTTTAGGACGAGGAGATGAATGATGTTTTTGTTTCTGTTGTGGTTGTTGTTCTTGTTCTTGTTGCTTTAATTGCTCTTGATTATCAATTTCATCTATCTTAGCAGGTAATGTAGCAGAACTAGAGGAACGAGGAGGTGGAGGAGGTAACATTAAATCATCAGGTGCACCTTCAAATAATCCACTTGAGCTATTAGTTGAAGTATGAAGTGGCGTATATGATTTTTTTGATTTATATGATCTTCTTGAGCCTGAAATAGGTTTAACAGAAGGAGATGATCTTGGTTTTGAAACCCCGTTTGTTGGAGCCATTAAAGGAGTGGAAACTGGAGTTTTTGATCTTTTATAGCTTTGTCTACCCACTTTATCTTCAGAATTGGATAAAGGTGGAGATATATTACTTTGAACATCTTTTCTCTTTTGTCTCAAACTTGTATTATTATTATTAGGAAATCTTGAACTTTGTTGAAATTCCAGAGCAGGTGAAGTTAAAGGAGAAAACCCGATTTTTTTATGATGCATAATTTGAGCTTTTTCAAGTGGAGTTACAGCAGGAGATATTAAAGGAGTGTAACCATCAGCGGGTGGTTGTCTCCTCACATTCAAGCTAAGATTTGCAGTTGAAGTTGAAGTTGAAGAAGAAGGTGGAAATGAAGTTGTACTTATATATTCAGCTTGTTGTGGATTATCAAAATTTGTTCCCATAAAAGAAGCATTATCATTTGAAAACGCAACACTACCATGATGGCTATTATATCCAGGTGATGGTTCAGAGAAAGTTGGAGTACCTCTGTTATTATCATCAATATTAGCAGGAGAATTTGTTTGGCTATCATGTTGTGATTGTAAAGTAAAGCGTTCTTGTTCTTGTTGATGCTTCATCATAAAATTAGAATAATCATTTAAAAAATCATTAACATTTGAATTATTTAATTGTTGTGATGTACTAGAAGAGGGAATAAGATTTGAAGTTTGGCTTGAATTACCGTTAGCAGTAGTTGCTGTTGATGAACCCATTATATCTTCCAAGTGCTGTAAATCATGTAAATTAGTAAAAGCAGACCAATTTATATCCATAGAATCAACAAAACCTACATCAGCCATTGGATCTTGATTTTGAGGTTGAGGTGTATTATGATTGCTTATAGATCCAGTATCAGATGTGATGTTGTTGTTAGGTGAGAACATTTTTAATAAATCAGAAGTCTGTTGATTTTGGAACTCTGAACTTCCAGGAGTAGTATTCGTAGTTTCAGCTGTTATCTGAGGTTGATTATCTGAAGGAGAATTATTTGAAGAAGAATGATGTTGGCGTCTCATACTTTTGCTATAAAGACGATGTAAACTTAAATATAGAGAGAGAAAAAAAGATGATAGTGGATATGATATATGATTCTAACGTCTCAGTGTTTTAATTAATTGTTATTCAAGCTGATAAGACTGAGATGGTCTCTTCCCTTATACCTAAAAGAAAAGTAGTTGTAGTATATAGTTTTTACTTTATAGAAGAGGAACGTTGTTAAGTTGCACGGTAGTTATAACTTAAAGAAGTTGGTGTTATAAAACAGATGTGGAGATAAACTAATCTATATATGGACAGGGCACTTGATATATGGGGTCAAAGTAAGTTCTTGAGAGGTTTAATAAGTGAATTTGAGGTAGTTTGAAGTAGTTGGAGGTAAGAAAAAGTAGAGTGAAAGGGTAAGAGGAACAAGAACAGGATATATGTACAATTAAATTTACAAATCCAGCAAGTGCTCAGAAGAGCTTTAAATTGCAACTATAATTAATGAATTTATTGTATACGTATACGGCCCACCGTTGTGTTACAATAAGCTCATTTATATGCAAATGAATAGCCACTTCAATTCAATTAATTGGGATACAGGTTTTATAAAATTGTGACTCTTCAATGTCTTATAATTGAAATACAGACTCGATCTATATAACTAATACTAATCGTATATATTCAATTAATAAACAACCCTTCACATACTAACATCATAACTCTATTCTTATAAAGGCAATTGTTTGCAGGTCCCTATATATATAGAGCTTGATTCCCTTCCTTTTTATATACATACATGTATATACGTACGTTTCGCCGTTGATTATCGATATTTTGGAGTCTTTCAAGAATTTATTTAATTAATTTTCACACAATAAATTTCTCTCATAACTTTTTTTCCAGTCGACAATCTACTTAAATATAGCCATTTTATATATGGTTGTAATCAGAAAACATAGTAGATCTTGTATCTGGGGTCAAAATATCACTTTTCCCATAAAAACTCGATCAAATGATCAAATGATCAAATGGTTTGATTTCCAACTTACCTCCATCTCTATACAAAGATTTCACAGACGCGGTCGTGCGCCTGCTAATTTCAGGCCACGTGGGTGCACAGCCTTGTGCCCTTATGCAGGTTGCTCGCCAAGTTCGGGCATCCCTGCACCAATAACTCTCTTTTGGCGTCTGATAAGACAATCCGGCTATATTTATGGCTATTTCTCTGATTTTCGTTCTTATCAAAGTTATCTTCATAACTTATAAGACTCGTTAATACTTGTTAATACTCCCCGGTTTTATTTCACCGTTATTTTACTGTTTATCAAATTTTAATTTGAAAAAAAACTGTACATTAAACATCCATTTTTCATGTTTTTTCATCGTTTAAACAATTATTTTTAATTATTTAAATGTTACAATATAAACATGTTAAAAAGAATATTTGTTTTACAGATGTTTTTTATATACAAAAATAATCTTATGAAATTATTTCTCTTTTTCTGTTAAATTTAGTTTAAAAGTAACCAATAGTTGTAAAAATAATCTTGACTTCTCCTGACTGATATCAAAAATCATAAACAAGTTCTTGGGAGCAACAATTAAAATCAAAGCAAAGCCAAGTTAAGCCTGAACCTTTTTTTTTCTATATATACCTTCAAAAAATATAGTTATAGCTTAATTTAATTATTTGAAAAAATTCATGGGATACCTTTGAAAAGCTTATCATATAGGCTATTTTTTTTCTTTCAATTGATTCCATTCCAACTTAATTACCATCCTAAATAAATTTAAAATTTCTAATAGTTTATAATAAAGCATATTCAATATCATTAATTTAATCCAGTATTATTTAGTTTCAATATGATTTTTTGAAATGAAAGAATAAATCATTTGAAATGTTCAAAACAAAATTGAAAGAAATAAAAATATTCAAGGTGAGAACCAACACAAAATTTTTATAATATCCTTCCTTTCCTTGAAAAATATTATAAAATTTAGTGGAACTATTTTTGAACAAGTCATATCCAATCATGGAATAGCAGAGAATATTGTAAATGGAAAAAACTTATGTTGTAAATCAAATATTTTGTAGCAACCGATAAGCATTTAATATGAAAGGCACAAAAGTAACTATGTTTCATAAATTTCAAAAGTTCTAGTGAAAGATAATTGATCATGATTTTTATCATCAGCATACTCTTGGATCATAGATGAATACTATTATATGATTGTGTGGTTTAAAATATTTTCTTTCTGAATGAGCTTACTATAATTATAAATTCCCGAAATTTAAAAGAACTGCATGTATTCGAAGCTAAAGCATTTGTCTTAAAAATCTATAAATGATCCAACCTTTTAAGAAACCTCTTTTTAAGTTATTCTGATATGATTTCTCTTAAATATTTTTTTTAAAAATATTCATAATAATTTATTTTTGTTGTTGAGCTGTTATGTTTTCGAGGAAGGAGTTTTTTCAAAATGGTAGCACTTTTTAGATATGGTAGTACTAGTCAAAGTCACTGGATCATCACAATTGTTTTCTTTGTAATATTGAGATATCTATTTGTATTCAGTTATGTTAAATCTATGGCAAATAGAGAGATCTGAACAGAAGGGAGAAAATACTTTCTGCTTTGGTTTTGGTGTATTTGTGCTGGCTTTACCACCAGATTTCAAAATTCTCTGGGAGAACAAGTCGGTATACAAAGAAATGATTCATCTTAAATCTTTATATTATGATCTATGGATGTATGATCGATTAGATATAGGCGATATGTGTAAGAAGTTGCTGAAAGTTTCTTAGAGCTTGTTGTTGTATTTTGGGAAATTGGTCGTTCGATATCGATGAACTTCGATCGCTCACTTTTTTAAAAAAACAGCTTATATACGCCTTTTTCTACTGTACCACCCAACAACAACATTCAATATTTTGATATCTTTTTACTCTTATTAACAACATCAGAGGTATACTACTTTAATAGGAGGTCATTCTATCAAGCATTTTTTATGAATAATTTGGTATCTCAGTTTATTGGTCAATCAGAATGATGTTTAGTGTCGTGTGACTGACTTGTGATTCTTCCTAACTCCAACAACTCTACTTTTTTTATTATTGAACATATATGGTATTGAAAAATGAATATAAAATGGACTCAAAGTTTTAAATTTTACATATGTTTAGAGACTTCCTTATCAAATGAACACATATTAGTATATTCTCTGAATTTCTCTTCCCTCTCTCTTTTATCTTCTTGCATACCTACTTTCAAAAATTCCTGAGCAATGCTAATACAGATTCAATATACTCATTAGAATTGTTGAAAGAATTTAGAAATAACCCGATATCATAGAAAAAATTAACACTTTCTGTGCTATTCTCAACTGTTGCTGAAATCATATATCTTTTTTTTTTTTCAAGTTGATAATAACTCTTTTGAAGATCGAAGTCGTTGGGACTACATAAACAAGCAGAAGATTTATTCAAGTTTTACTTCTCAAATTAAGACGAATCATTGATACTATGGATAATAATCTAATTAAGATATAGATAATACTTTTTTTTTGTTATTATGAGATTTATATATTATAATTTTATCTGTGGAAGCAGAACAAGTATTTAATAATGTTATTTTCAGCTTTTGTGGTTTGTATATCTCTATTTAACTCCAATTGGAACATTATGTTTAACAATATCTTTATCAACATTTGTACAGACGGTTTTCTCAAGAAAAGGTTTTGCTTTAAGTGTTCTAACTATACCAGTTCCATCAGATGTTCATACTCAGGAACACAATTTAACCATAATCACCAATTAGTTCTTGAAAATAGTTAAGGGTACCAATACTTCGCATGAATGCCATTTTTCTTATTATCTGAATCTTGGATAAACCAATATCTAGATTCATCAAATTGATTATTTGGTTAGAGAATTGGTTCTGTTTATTTATTTATTTAGCTAGTGAGCTTATTTATTATCATTTGGTCTGAAATTTCAACTATTAAAGATTACTCACTGGAAAAGTTATAGAACACATACAATAGTAACAAAAACATAAGCTAGTTTCAATGATCATAGATTCATAATTGAATAATTAACTAGGTATAAACCCATCATCAGATATTGAAAATCAATGCTTTTTTTTGTGTCATTAACTTGCACGTTTTGTTTTAGAAGAAATTCAGCTGAGTTTATTTGTACTTGCGTCTTCTATATAGCACTGAGACCACTAACCCGAAATAATTACATGAACCCATTAATTTCCAAAGATTAAATACTTCATTCACTCCATATTTTGAAATTTGTAAGCTACTTTTGAAAACTAATGTTACATACATGTATACTTAAACTTTATATTATTTAATCTTTGCATAAACCGATTGTTCTGTTACTATCTTATTGAAAACAGTAAGCTCAAAACTTTTGATATTCCAAAATAAATTTAAAACATTTACGGATATTATCAAATCAATTACGAATTACATATAGCATAGCCTTTTTCAGTTTCACTTGATATGGTAAAGTGGTATATAGAGATTCATTTCAATTAATTTAATTGTGTCTTAATCATATTTGATAGAAATTAAGATTCTTAGTTCAATTACATCTTTACATGTAATTGTGATATAAACATCTTGTTGAACTAAAGTTCATAATTATCACCACTTAATTTACTTTAATTATGGTTCAAAAAGATAACTTCGCCCTATTGAGCTATAATTCAATTAAACAATTTTAATTGGGAAAATATAAGTATTTTAAACAAAGTAGTTATACATGTAACTCAAAACTGTATAGCGCGCAAAAATAGGTGGCTGGTTACTTGGTATTCCTTTAAAGATGATGCTTTTTTTTATCTTTAATTTTAAATTTTAATGTTTATATTCATTCATCAATACTGAAGAAACAGAATTAAGATTTGCAGCTGATTGAACGTTCTCTATTTCATATACCGAACCATTATTGCTGTGGGACTAATTGTAGAAGATGGAATCGCATGGGCTATGTTAAAGTTCAAAACTAATTCCACAATTGATTAAATTAAGAGAGAAGTTTAACTGCATGTTTATCAGTTTAACCAATTAATTAATATATGCTATAATTATCAATTTATTACAATTTTACATAAATAATAATTTTAGTATTTTAGTTCAGGTCCATACGTACGTCAAAATAACATTGCCTCAGATTACTGTATATTGGCAACGTAATGTAAAGCTTCAACTTTCAAGAATCATAAAATTGGTTATTTTAATTACGTTTTCAATTCTCTTTGCTTTTGCTTCCCTTTCCAAGCAAAGTACTGTTCCATTGGTGATATATCAACCCATAATCAGTAATATTTTTTCCTGATATAGAATATTTCATTAACAAGACGTGAGAACCTAAACGTACTGCTCAACAAAGAGGGAAAAACCGTTGTGATTGTGTGGAGCGAGCCGCACGTTGAGGCATGTTTTGAAAATGGAAATTTGTTTTTCCAGCCATCAACTTGCTTGAATCTTTGGACTAAAAAACCATTAGTTTCCCTATTAAATTTCTATTAATCGTTAAGAAATGACACCAGAGTGTTTTGCATCTTAGTGCATCACTGAAACATGCAGGTTAATCCGGTTATCAACTTTTATCTGTTGGGTTGAGTCAGTCAGCCATATAAAAAAGATAGGTTTCCCACTTTTCTACTTGAATTCAATTAATCAGACTTCAATGCTGGTTCTTTTTCTTCTTCTCATACTTTTATACTCATATCACTCTTTCATTCATTATATTTTAGTATCAACTAATTTTTCAATTCACTAACTTTAGTCTCTCTTTCTACTTTTCAAAGTTATTTATTTTTAAAATTAAACCAACTCTATTCTTTCGTTATTATTATTATTATTATACAATTAAAATTTACTCTCTTTTTTACAAAAATGTTATTCAATAAATTAGTCTTATTATCAGTTTGTTTATCAACTGTTTTCTCTGCTCCAATTAGAAAAGACCAATTAGAGAAAAGAGCTTATGCTTATGTTACTGCTGATGCTGTTACAGTTGAATCAACTACAACAATTCCACAAGAAACCATAACTAGTTCAGATTATACCACCTATACAACTACTGTTACTGCAGATGGTACAACTTCTACTGTTACTGTTACCGGTGTTCCACCATCAACCACCTCAACTTCTTCTTCTTCTTCAACTACTAGTTCAACCTCTTCTACTTCAAGTGATGAAGAAAATACATCTTCTTCTGAATCAACAGATGACGAAGATGTTACTGTTTATGAAGATGTTACTGCTACTGAAACTGATCTTTCAACTGATTATTTAAGTACTATTACAACTACAGTTAATAATAATGTTGTTACTTTGATTGAAAATGTTTATACTTCAACTATTGCGTCAGCTTCCGAAGAAGTCATTACTTATAAATACATTTCTACCATTGGTACTGAAGCTTCCTCGTCCACATCATCATCTTCTTCTTCTTCTTCTACTAATACTACTGGTAGTGCTGATGAAGGCTCCTCTTCTACTGTTTCAGAAACTTTATCTTCATCAAGTTCCAGTGCTTCTGAAGAAACTTCTGCATCCAGTTCTTCTGAAGTTAGTACAACCACTGAATCTTCAACATTTAGTTCATCAACTTCTGTTCTTCCAGAATCTACAAGTAGCTCGGTTCAAGCAACCTCTTCTTCTTCTTCTCAAAGTTTATCTACTTCTTCTTCCACTCAATCTTCTTCAAGTAGTTTAACTTCTACATCAAGTTCTTCTTCGGTGTTCAGTTCAATAACTACAAATTCATCTACTAGTTCTTCATCATATTCTGTTTCAGCTTCTCCATCAGTTACTTCAGCTTCATATACTTCATCCATTGATACTGCAAGTTATACACCTTATGAAACTGATACTTTAAATGGTACTTGTTATGTTTACTATGCTGAAGATGATTTAACCGCAAGTTACAGTGACGATGAACCATATACTACTTCAACTATAACTAAAGTTGTTAAAACTGTTACTATTTCAAGTTCAAGTTCTTAAATTCTTTAAAAAAAATATATTACCTGGGTTAGATTTTCTTCATTTTAGTTATAACAAAGTTAGAAATGGTTTCTTTTTCAACTTTTTTTTTTGTTTTATATACGTATTAACTATTTTTAAGAGATTCTTTTAAATTGTGCTTTTGTTTCTTGTTTCTTGTTTCTTGTTTCTTGTTTCTTGTTTCTTGTTTCTTGTTTCTTGTTTCTTGTTTCTTGTTTCTTGTTTCTTGTTTTTGTGCTATAGATTTGTCCTTTTTTACTTTTACTTCATTTTCGATTCTACTCCGTCTTTTTTGTTCTTTGTTCTTTGTGTCTACTTTAATATATCATTCGCTTTTAAATTTAAAAAACACGAGTCACGACGCGCTATTTGTTTTGATTTTTGGGAGCGGGATTGGGCAGGACACGCCCTTTTGAATTTGCTGTTTTTGTTTGTTGTTTACTCAGAATCATGACTTTTCCTTTTCCTTCTTCCTTTACATAACCATCCTATACAATACAATATGATGCTCTCAAATTCTCATCCAAAACGAGATTCCATTAACTCTGTTGAACTAAACTTAGAAGACTACCATGCTGTTGAAGAGATTGCTGAAGTGGCTTCAATTTCTAAAACATCTAAAATAGGCCTAGGCACTTCAAATGATAATAAATCTTCACCTTCAGCTAGCTCAATAGCATCTTCTGAAGTTGATCCTGATATTTCAAGAACTAGAACTTTTAGTTCAGGTTTAATATCAAGTTATGATGATATGGAATTAGAATATGATACTTTTTCTGGATCTGTTGGCTCATCGGGTGGTGATAATAATATTTTAAGTAGAAATAGTCAACTTCCAGCTGATACTTCTGTTCCTTCTTTATCTTATAATTCAACTTTTGAAACAGATCATGATACAAGTTTAAATACAACAGTTGGTGATAAATCCGAACCTTACGTTTATCCATCAATTATTAACTCCCCTTCTTTTAATCATGATCAAGTTCCTCATTTAAAAATTGATAAAAATCGTTCATTGCCAAAAGATACTGTTGACTATCAAAAAATTCAGAAACTAACAAGAATTCCATCTCAATTCACTGTTACAAAAGTTTTAAATGATGATAAAGATTCAAAATTAAAAGAACTAAATAAACAATATGACCACCTGTGTAAAAAAATTGGTAAAATTGAAAAAGAACTAAAATTTTTAGATGACCTGATGCCTGATATTTCTTCACAAATGGTTCATTCAATTGAAGCTAGTAAATTACGTTTAGCTAGAGATAAATTGTTTGATAGATGTGAATTATTAAAGAAAGAAAAATATGAATTAAGTATCAAATTGAATAATAAATTTAAAAATGTTTATGGTGTCAATGGTGCTGATAAAGCTCAATATTGGGTAAGAGGTGTTAGTAGTTAATTCGATATTAATTACCTATTTTTAGAAATTAAAATAAAAATTGTACTTCTATGAAGAAGGCTCATGCATATTGTTTTAGCAAGACTTTGGAGATATATGTCTGTTGATAATTTGTGTTTTATTTACTCTTTTTACATGTCCTTTTAGTTTTTTCTTTTCTTATATTTTTACCTTTTCAATTTCTTCGTTTTATTGTATATTACTATTTCACATTCTTTTGTTTATTCTTCTTTTCTCTTTTTTTATTTACTTATTAACAATTTTTGTCTTAATTTATATTATCTTTAATTTTTTTTCTTACATTTTCATATACCTTATTCTTTACCTTTTTTGAGAGAGATCTTCCCACTAGTGGATTTACCCTTGCTTGCTTCTTTTGCCTGAGTTATATATAAATATATTATTTTGTTAAATTTAAAAGCTATAGTATAAAATTAATAAAAGTACAAAAATTGAGCCGAATATATAAATCCCATATGTAAACTAAAAACCGTAAATAAATACCAATAATAAAAATGCTAAATGAATTAACTCCATCAAAACCATCTAACAATTAGAATGTTTTTCATGATTAATAATTTCTCCCTGCCAACTAAATAAATTAGACATACCAACATGAGTTTTTTTACCATTTATATCTGAATAAGTATTGCAACCAAATTTCTTTGCATATGGCGGAGTATATAAATGTAAACTAATTGCAATTTCATTGGTTTTATTTGAAATTCTATGTAATCCAATATTATCTGAAATATAAGTAACATCATTTTCATTCAACTTTGTAATTCTAAAAGGATTTAAATTATTATTATTATCTGATTGAGTTGGCGTTTCAAATAATTCTTCAGTTAATTCACCTTTTAAAATTTTCATACAACAATGAGCATTTGCATGATCATGAATTAATGATCCTTGATTTGGATTCCAAACTAATAATAACAAATTTGCATTATCTTTGAAATCTAAAATTCCATTTCTTGTATACGATCTTAATGGATCATTTAATGAATATTTTAACCAATCTTTTTCATTGCTTTTATATTTAATTAAAAGTTTTAATAAATATTCATGATCAATTTCTGATGGTAGTAATTGTTTATCTATTGATAATATCTCTGATATAAGTTTAATTAATTCATTAAATGATACATTATTATTATTATTATTATTTAGTTTATCTATTATTTGAAATGATGATTGGTTGGAATAAGGTTGTGATTGTAATGTTTCTATTTCTAAAACCATCTTATAAATTGAAATTTAATTAATTTAAGTGGATTTTCTTTTTAAATTAAAACTGATTTTTTCCATTTCTTTATTAAAATGGTGATGTTTATAATTTTATAATATAATTCTTATCGATTCCTTAATTTATCTTATTATCTTAAATGACGGGAATTGCTACATTTGTAAAGTTTTCAAGAAAAACATGTTTTTGCATATATATGTAAAAAAAAAAGTTACATATATAAGATTATGTAATCTCACGTGCACAAAAAATTTAACTAAAAAATTAAAGGCTTTCGCCAGATGCGGTCTTTGAGGATTGAACTCAAGACCTTCAGATCTTCAGTCTGACGCTCTCCCGACTGAGCTAAGACCGCACGGTTGAGCTTTTAAAAGGCATGGTTAATTGGATCTGATTAATATCATTTCAAGAAATTTTATCACTTTTGTGTCCTTTTTCGGCCTTTTAGTAGAGTTTTAATATTTATTTTTCTTTATTTCGTCTTACTAGGTTATAAATATTATAGAACAAATAAAAAATATTGTAATTAATGGATTTAACTAGGTAATTAACTATCAATAGCTCATCTGCTTTTTGTTTTACTTCATTTGTTTTTGCATTAAATTTATATGTTTTATTTTTACTTTGGTCTTTTTAAATCGATTTATCTTTTCTTCTTCTTATTTTCTATTCAAAATTATTTTAAATTATGGTGTTTTCGTTCTGACGTGTTCACTGTATGCTTAATTTTATTTCAACATGGGCTTCTTCTCATCCTTCTCTTTTACTCCTTCTTTTTTTTTTTATTCTTTTTAAATATTGAGAATATCATGTATAATTTATTAGAAAAGAAAAGGTTCTGAAAACTATATATATGTAAATTCTGATGTTAAGTACTTAGAAAAAAAAATAAAACTTGGTAAAAATTTAATAAAAATTTACATTAAATTTAAATTTTAGGGAAAACTTTATAAAAAAGAGAATCGAGAGAAAAATCATAGAAAAGGTAAAGAAACTTAGTACAATGTAGTTTTTTATTTACTTTCTTCGTCATAAGAATTTACATGTATAGGTTTTCTTTTCTAATAAATTACACTAGATGTAATGGGTAGTAATGAAATTAGGAGCAAGGGTAGCACATACCAAAAAAATCATGTTAGAAGAAAAGAAAAGGGATATTACTGAAATTACTTCAGATTTATTAATTTCTTGTTAATTTTCTAAAGTATTAAAAAATAATCATTTTCATGTTTGTTTTACTTTATTGGATCGGAAAATAGAAATTAAATATCAAGGATACACATTAATGATTATATTCTTCAATGATATCTTGTGAAATGTTTCTAGCTATATATTTTTTGCATGTCGGAAACTTAAATCAGCAATTAAAGAGAAATAGTAAATTTCAAATTAAATTCCTATCAAGCTTGAAATCCATAGAATACGATGACCTTTTATCCTTATCTCTAACGATCACTTATAATAAATAAATGCTCTTTTCTCTTTCTCAAAATAAAACTGAAAATGCACACATATAAACCGGACAGAGAGATTCACATTCCTTTTTTAAATATCATTAATTTAGAAAGAAACAAAGAAATCTGTATTTTGGACAGAAATTCTAGCTCTATACAGTGTAATACAGCGGAATCATAAACTTTGATATTAATCTTGCAATTAATATCTATAAACTGATAATATATTACAATTAAACCAACGGATTCAATTGTTTCATAACTTTCATTCTATTGTCAATTTATACACTTTATTATTATAGGTTAAATTTACTTAAATTTTGCAGATCGATCAAGAATCAAGATCAGATTAATTAAAGAGTCTAGAGGACGTGCATATGTTATATGATCTTACTTACTATGTATATGTAGTACCTTTTAACATTAATATGAGGTAAGAGGTAAGTACCGTAAGTTGACATATCGTTGATATCGATCTAACAAATTGCCCAAAATAAACCTGGGCTATATATATTAGTAATATTACCACAAAACCAAAGTGACCAAACCAAGTTTAACCAATTTAACAGGAAAACCAATCAGATTCTTGTAAAGAAATTCAAGAAAAAACAAAAAACTGTTGATCTGCACGAAATTAGAGAACCTACATCTGAAAGCCGCTCAATTTAACGAATTAGGAAATGTTGAAATTGAATGTTGGAGGGCCGATTAAAAGAAACGATAAGTTCTGCTACCAGGCAATTTGGCATTGGTTGAAAACTTGAGTTATGTGTTTATTGAATTAGTTGTAGTATATGTATGTTCCCTGGGATATCTTTATCTTCCATACAGGCAGCAGATTTTCTCAAATAATGAAGTGGAAAAAAAGTGAAAAACTTGAAAAATTCTTCAACAAAAAAAATAAACAGATCTGCTATAATCAAATCGCTTAGATTTAAACGATTCTCCGAGATCAACAGGTTATTGCTTAGTATAAACTTGGTCCCTACTTAAAGCTTCCATTTTGACTGCTTTATCCTTTATCCTTAAAAAGCACCTTAATTAATTAATTTGTCCATACATGTCATATACATGTATATATTTCTGTACGTACGTATTGATTGAAATTACAAATTAAAAGTTATAAAGGATGAATAACAACCCGAGTTAGAAAATGAACAAACAACAACTTTGATAACTATGGTTTTGTTTCATTTCCGTTCATTCGATTAAATTAAGAGTATATACATCAAATACATTTTTTTTCTAAAGGTTCAATCGATACCCAATTAATCCAATATATATCACCAACCAACCTGACACCAACCAACCTGACCAACGTACCATGAAAAGGGCGGTATATGTTGCTTGAGAAAGATAATTATTAATTAAAGAGGACAATTCTTGCTTAATTTGGTAAATCAATTATACCTAATTAAATTAAACCTAGCTAGACGTACCTATATATTAATTAAATCAAATTTAAATGGCTGTTAATTAACTAATTTACAACAACTTTCTCTATTTATGTTTGAGACGGTTTGATTGATTGATTGATTGATTGATCGATTATATGTAGTGCCATTAAATTAGTTCAATTTCAATTTCATTTCATGATATAATTTTGTCTTTTTAATATAATTTTTATGATCATTGAATATATTAACGAATCACAGGATTATATATGCTGGCATGAAAATTGATGAAATTTCAAAATTATAACCAGTTAATTAATATTGCATATATATATGGCTGGATTTTGATTTAATTTAATATTGGGTTAATTAATTTAATTTAACTTTTAAATTGTTCCATAAATTTATTATTTAGTCTTATTTTGAATTTTAATTTTTTTGAACCAAAATCATTCAGGTAAAATTGTAAATTCATGTAATTGTATAATTAAAAACAAATTATAATGAAATTAAATTAATGATATACGATAAAATATTTAAGTTAAAGAGCTCAGCTAGTATCAAAAGAGACTCAAGTACAATATAAGGTCAAGTAATAGTAAAAGATATAGAATTTTTTTCCGGATATCAATATGAGAAATAGTATTGAAAAAAGACTAAAAGAAAAGAAAACTTAGCAAGCACATATGCAAAGATAAAATAACAAACCAACAAGAAAGAATTGTGGTTTTTGTAGAAGACGAACCAAAAAAGTATAAGATAATAAAAAGATAATAACTAACACATTGTATAAAAAGGTAAAAAAAAAGATATAATAATAATAATGGAATGATAATTCTTTTCATAACTAAATCGTTGATTCAATTTTTTGTAAAATTTAGTTAAAAGAGAAATAATAAAACTTATAACGGATTTGAAAGAAATGGATAAAATAATAAATTAGATTTTGAATATAATAATAACACAATTTTGAATTTAATATTGATTTCTCTTTTTAAATTTATTAGAAGAAAATAAATAACCCAAATTTTAAAAAAAATTTAAATAACCATCAAAGAATGAAAAAAAAAAGTAAGATTTCATTAATCTATTCAAGGATACCCCAGTATTGTTCAACACCATAGGTACCTGGATCTTTCCATAAATCATTGAAAGCATTGAAGACAATAGCGGAATCACCACAAGTATCAGCAATTGAGGAAATAGCAGTTTCTTGATTAGATTTAGATGGAACGGCAACACCATTATCATCACCTTGTGTTGGCCAACCGGTTTCAACACATAAAACATCTTTTTCACCACCACAAGCGGTCCAAACTCTTTGCATTTGTAATAATAACCAAGCACCAGCACCTTCTGGGTAGATAGTACCATCCCAATATGAATGAGCATTGAAAGCAATGTAATCAGAGTATTGACATAAGTCTGGGTTAGCAATAATAGCAACATGAGTATCAACTGAAACAATTGAACCAGTGTAACCAGCAGCAGTTAAAGCAGATTTAGCGGTAGAAACGTAATCACCAATTTGATCAGCAGTAGCTTCACCATTGTTGACTAATTCATTACCAACAGAGACGGTATAAACATCATCCCATGAACCGTAATTTGAAATAGCATCAGAAATAGTTGAGACAGCATCTTCAATTTGATCAACGTAATAGATACCTAAGAATAATTGTTGACCATCAGCCTTAGCTTGTAAAACGTTTTCAACTTGAGAACAATCAACACCATATAATCTAATTAAAGAATAAGAAGTTAATTCAGCTAAATCTGTGGTAACTTCATCAAGGGATTTACAAGCACCAGATGAACTATATGGAGAATAAGTAATACCTTTAGTATCAGCTGAGAAAGAAGAATCATCAGATGAAGATGAAGTAGCAGCAGCTTCAGAAGAAGTTGAAGAAGTAGTTTCTTTAGCTTTAGTTGAAGTAGTTTCTTCTTTGGTTGAAGATGAAGAGGTGGTAGTTGGAGTATAAGAAGTAGTAGTAGTTGGAGCAACTTGAGCTATAGCAGTAGTAGTAGCGGATTCAGAAGAAGTTGAAGCATCAGCATGAACGTAATCAACAGTTTGATCGTTACCGTTGACTGTAACAACAACAGTTTCAGTAACAACAACAACATCCCTTTTAGCATGTTGATGATGTAAATGAGCGATTGGTTGAGCAATAGCAGAACCAGCTAATAAAGCTGTAACAACTTTATTTAATTGCATTTTGATTTAAAAAGAAAGTAGTAAGACTTGAAAACTTGAAAGGTAAGAGAGATAAGGAAAGTAAGAGAACTATAATTGATAGAAAGAACACAAACTATTGGGGGGTTAATTAGTGAAAGGAATGACTAATAGTTGGGTTGTAACTTGATAAGTATAGTTGGAGGGAATGAGAAACAAGTGTTTGACTGGAGAAAGGAAAGGAAAGGAGAGGAAGAGGAAGGGCAAAACAGAAAGCAAGCAAAAACGGGAAACACTGCTCTCTATATACTCCATCAGAAATATCAATGAAACAACTCAACACACCAATTAGGCAGCTCTTTTTTTTTCGTAAACAATTCAGTACGCGCCGCCTTGGCGATTTCCGTCCCTTCCCTACCGGGCCCTTCGCTCGATCGTTCGTGTAAGCCCCCAGGGTTCCGGATCGAACGTGCATCTCCACCGGGGAACCTTTTAAGCTTTGCGCGCGAGCGAGTCCGGCACGCAAGTGCCGCACGCGTCCCGATTGGGCCAGGTGAACCTTAATTAAGGTGTGGTGACACGCAGAAGCGGTGGCAGACTCGTATAGCCAATCATCGAATTTAATTTCAATTTTTCACTAGCTCGTTAATTTAATTAATTTTTTTTTATCAATATTTTGATTTCCCTTAATTTTCACTCGATCATATAGCCAGCACATATATAGTATAGTATATATAGCTTTTTTATATTTATGAGTAACAGCTAGTATATAACAGTACGTAACAGTTAATTAGCTATAGTAGAGCAACTAATTAAATTAAATTAAAGGTACATTTGTTCAGAAATTTTACCCCTTAATTTAATTTATATGGATTATAATAATTCCACAATTTCCACCAATAAACTTAATTACCTACCTCCCCCTTTTTTTTTAAAGAACTTCATTAATTTTCATATTTTCATTTTATATATGTAATCCCGATAAATTTCAATTTAATTGTAAGGAATTTTTTTGATCTTTTAAATATAAAATTATACATGTATATAAGCTGTTAATTTTAATTAACGAATTATACGTACTGTTATCGTTCATTTCTGTATATACAAACAGTACAATGCAGCTGTGCTCAGTGTGCTGAGATCAATTCAGTCATAGTTACTACTACATTAAGAAACATACCGAATCATTTTCTTTGTGATATTTCAAATGGTTTAATAGAATATGACAACTTATAGATTAATCCAGCTATATAGTGGATTCAATTTAAAAAAGAAGGAATTAAAAAAAAAGGAAATAGACTTTACTAGTTGCTCTCTTTCGATCGATATGAACAGATTTTATATTAAGACCATATACATGAACATTGAACACATATATATAATTCTTACAAATTAACATCTATAGTAATTAATACAAGTCATACAACTATAGTAATTTCATATAATCTATAATTTAATTTAACAAAAATGGATAAACTATACATGTATTTATGTGTATGTTAAATCTAAACATCTGCAATATAAAAAAGGTCTTTCTTAAAATCAATTCAATATTTTAATTTCAATTAAATCTAAATTTAGTTTAAATTAGACGTATACGTACTATATATATACATGTAGCTTATAATCCATTCATCATTGCTATATAGACTGATGTAGTAACTATATTAATTCACGTATACATGTATAACAGCAATTAATGATCGATCATATAATGTTATCCATCAGCTAGAATCGTTTTTAATTACATTGTACATGATTTTTTAATTTTATTGCTATATATAATAGATTAATTAAAATTAATTCATTAATCAAAATTATAAAACTTTAAGATATAGAATAAAATTTAATTAGAAAAAAAAAATAATAAGATAAACTCAAATAGACAGACAAATGAACAATTGAACAAATGAACAATTGAACAAATGAACAAACAAATAGATAAATAAACAATTAAACTAAGTTTAATAACAGTAATTAAAAAAAAAATGTGTGATATGATAAAATAATAAAATAAAATGTAATGCAAAAAAAAAAAACTAAAATAACAACAACTATAATT
>JAJLSG010000453.1:0-21556 GCA_030567495.1 Ambrosiozyma neoplatypodis | reverse complement strand
CTTACCTTAGTTATCAATTCTAGTTATTCCCGGTATTTATTAATAATCAAGGATCATTATAATGTCTAATATCAATTCAAGACCTTCATCCCCATCCGAGGATAATGATAATAGTGTCGGTGAACCATCTCCAGACCCTCCCGGCACAAACAGCCGTGCACCATCTCCTGCTCCAACCTCTTCTAGTCATCAGGATTTGAGTTTGCAAATTTCTTTCAGATTCAGGTTTTGAAAAAATAGTGGGAAATGTTGTAAATTTGTCTAAACAATTATATCTTTTAGAACTTGCATTTAAACTTGAAATTAATCCAACTTTCTCTCCATCTGTAATATAAACTTGATCCTGAACACACGTTAATTCCCAATTGGATTTCAGGATTGTAAGTTCAGAAATATAGCTTTCACCATCAGAATCCTTAATATTTTGTAAAAATGATAATGCTTTTGATCCAATATTTGAGAATATAACTTCCTCATTAAGAACGGTTTTCAAAATTTCAATTTCTGATTTATTAGTTCTTTGTTGAATTAACTCTATAATAAAAATAGCTCTATCAAATTCGTTAGGAACAAAAAAGTAGTCTTTACCAACAATATCAGCAATTACTGAACAATCAATTTCATCCCAAGAATCTGCATTATTCTCCCATCCATATCTGAATAAAAAAACTAAGTACTTCTCTTTCAATTTATTTAACATTTTACCATCTGTTGTAAATCTAATAAATTTCAAACCTTCAGTAACTTGTTTCATATTTAAATCATTTGCCATATAATCAATAGAGTCATCAATTATTTCCTGGATTTGAAAATGTAAAGCAGTAACAATCATTTCAAATGGAATTTCGTGTCTTTTGGGATTATCAGTTTTGGTATATAACCAATGTAACATTAATTCAAAAGTTTCTTTAGTTATATTGGAATTAAAAAATTTTAAAACAAGTTGATTATTACCATTTGAATCAATATTAACTGAGACTTCATTTGTAATTTCAGCTAAGTCATTATTATCTTCCATATCTATTAGTGATCTTGTATCTTCATTGAAATTATTATAAGGAGGAGGTGGAGTAGATGTATCTTTGTTAAAATAGTTTTCAATTAATGATTTCAAGTAAGGACTCTGACAAATAATTAATTTATGTAATTTATAGCTCAGAAAATAAACCATTTGAAAACCCTTCATCAAATAAATAAGATTTTATTTGTGTATTATCATTTTGAATTGATTGAATTGGTTGAGTTTGTTGAGTTTGTTGAGTTTGTTGAATTAGTTTCTTGAGAATTGAAAACATGATCTAATGAATTAGCAAAGTTAAGCAAAAAAAAGAAAGACTGTATTCTCTTGATTTAAAAAAGGTAATTGGAAAAAAGTTTCTTTTAAATAATAATCATCTTGGTTTTAAAACAGATAACTTTATAATTTTCTGGTATATTAAAGCTATTTTAAATTTCATGCATATTTAGTTGGATTAGGTTACCTTTTAGATAATTTGAGATGGAAATGAATAGTAATAATTCAACTTTTAATTATTTTTCAAAAATTGTAGATTAATAAACTAAATTTAAAAATTATTGAAACTTGTACTGATCATGAATCATGATGATCAGATCAAGGCTGTGTATCGGCACATGACTTCCATCACGTGCAGCTCCGAAATTCGGATATCGGATCCGGAACTATATTAAATTGTATCAAATTTCAATCCTTTTTTCACTTGTTTTTTCAATACTTTGATATTAAATTTTAAGTAGAAAGTAGAGATGTTAGAAGTATTACGTATTAAGTATACCTAGAAGCTGTGTTGTGCTTAGGTTAGTTATTAATCTTGAAATTGCAAAAACGGTAATTGTATTGCCCAATGCTTATAAGAAAATAAGAAAAAAGATATAAATATAACATGTATTCCTTCCTTTCCTTTATTTTGACCTTCTTCTTTATATAAGCTAGTAGTTAGTTATAACTAATCAAACTAATCAGGTCTTCGCCTATTATGGTGTCCTCTAATAGTAGTAGACATCATATTCCATTTTCATTTCAATTTCTAGTTTCATTTCTTGTTTTTTCACTTCCTTTTCTTGTGATTGCTTTCTTTTTTTTAAATTCAAATTCTTATTCTTGGATTCAAACTCTTTTTATATCACATTCATCAAATAATATTAATCCTCAATCTTCTTCTTTATCAAATATCAATCTTTCACCTCAACTTCAATTAATTGATAATTTACATATTTCAAATTCTGAAAATTTTAATCAATTAGAAAAAAATGATGATGATAATAAACTGTCTTTACCTTCTTTAACAACAACACATTCAACTACATATAAATCAAATCAATATCAAAGATCAAATGCTACATTCTATGTTCTTTGTAGAAATTCAGATTTATTCCCATTATTAGAAACAATTCAAAATTATGAAGATAGATTCAATTTTAAATTTAATTATGATTGGGTTTTCTTAAATGATAAACCATTTAATGAAAATTTTATTAAATTAGTTAATAATTCAGTTTCAGGTATTGCTAAATTTGGTTTAATACCAACTGATCAATGGTCAATACCTAAAAATATTGATATTAATTTAATGAATTTAAAAATCAATGAATTATTAAATGATCAAGATGGTATAATACCATATGCTGATTCAATTTCATATAGACATATGTGTCGTTATGAATCTGGTTTTTTTTATAATCATGAATTATTATTAAATTATGATTATTATTGGAGAGTTGAACCTGGTGTTAAATTATATTGTGATATAAATGATGATTTATTTAAAATTATGGAAATTGGTGATTTTAAATATGGTTTTACTTTATCAACAATTGAATATCCAAAAACAATACCTAATTTATTTAATTCATTTCAAAAATATTTAAAAAATTCAAATAAATTAAATTATTTAATTTCAAATCAAACTAATTATTCTGAATTTATATTTGATCCTTTAAAAAATGATTATAATTTATGTCATTTTTGGACTAATTTTGAAATTGGTAATTTAAATTTATTAAGATCATCAAATTATAATGATATTTTTAATTATTTAGATAAAACTGGTGGATTTTATTATCAAAGATGGGGTGATGCTCCAATACGATCATTAATTTTATCAATTTTATTGAAAAAAGGTGAAATTAAAAGATTTGATGATATAGGTTATAAACATAATCCTTATTTACAATGTCCTAATGATGAAGAAGTTAGATTGAAAAATAAATGTTCTTGTGATCCTGATGAAGATTTTACTAATAATTGGTTTAGTTGTTCTTGGTTTTTCGATCAAATTGATAAAGGTGATGTTAATTAATTCTTTAGACTGTTGTTGTTTTTTTATTTACTTCTTATTTTAATTTTACTTATTGCATATATACATTATTTTTCTTATTTTTTCAGTCATTCATACTTGCATTTATTTATATACATACAAAAGAATATCATTTCCATTTTTTTCTAACTCACCTGTAACTTCATAAAAGATAATATTTCTGTTCATATTCGTTAATAATCCAATCCAATCCTTCATTCAATCCAATTTTATTATAAGCACTACAACAAATAACATTCCAATTATGATTTTTAATATTTTTTAATTCTAACAATTCAACAACTTTATTAACCAATTCATCTTGATCCTCATCAAATTTATCAATTTTATTAATATAAATCAACAATCCACAACCATTCAACTTATCTTCAACCAATACATTTTTAAATTCTTTAAATGATTCAATCAATCTAAACAATGATAATGAATCAATAACCCATATTAAAAAATCAGTTTTTTCAAAATAATTAAACCAAAATGTTCTTAATGAAATTTGACCACCTATATCCCAGAAATTTAAATTAAAATTGGAATATTTGATTAATTCAATGTTGAATCCCATCGTTGGTGATATTTCATTTATTGATTTGTTTTGAATTGATTTGATTATTGTTGTTTTTCCAGAATTATCAAGTCCTAGCATTAATATTCGAATTTCTTTATCTTTTAGTTTTTGTTTTCTTATTATTGATAGTAATCCCATTTTGTTTTCTGTTTTCTTTATTAATTGTATTAGCTTATCAAGTGAATTTTATTAATGGAGCTTCTATAAACTTATTGAATGATCCTTTTTAAGTACATGTACTGAACATCATGATCACATACGTATGAAATCACGTACTACTTTACAAGCCAAATACGCGTTATCAAATTGCCTTCAACTTTTCAATCTTTAAACCCTTTTTCTTTTCCTAGTATCCAATCAAACAAACCAAACCAAATAGAATTACAATTTCAATGAAATAAACCAGAATTATAATGCCAGCTAAACCAGTTTCAAAAGGAACCAAAAGAAAGCAAACTTCAAAATCCAAATCAACAACCTCAGATAAAAAGAAACAATGCTCTACTATATCTACTAAATCACAATCACAATCATCAATTTTAACATTTTATAAAACAAAATCAGAAATTTTAATTGAAAATAAAAAAAATAAAGATAATGTTTATGTTATTAGTGATTCTGAAGATAATGATTTTATTGAAAATATTAGTGAAAATGTTATTAATTTAGTTGATAATGATTTTAAAAAAAATGATGAAGAAGTTGTAGAAGAAGTGGAATCAGTTAAATGTGATCATAGTGAAAGTTTGTTTGTTCATGATAGTGATGATTCAGATAATGATATTTCAAATGTTAATAATATATCACAAGTTAAAGTCATTGAATCAAAAAAAGAAATACCAGAAACTAAAAGTTCAAATAGTATATCATGCCCAGTTTGTGAATTATCATTAGATCATTTGAATTTAAGTGAAAGAGAATCTCATGTTAATCAATGTCTGTTTGATCCTGAAAATTCTAAAAAACCAATAATTTATAAATCTATGAAACAACAAAAGATAATACCTAATGAATCAGTAGAAGATAAACCAAAAATTAAAGGTCCTAAAAAACCAATACCAGAATTAAAAATACTAAGATTTAAAGAAGATATTATGGCAGTTGATGCATTTTGTTATGCTATGAATGAAGATATTGATATTTATTTATTAACACATTTCCATGCAGATCATTATGGTGGATTAACTAAGAATTGGAATAGAGGTAAATTAATTATTGTTACTAAAATTACAGCAAATATGTTATTATTTAAATTAAGATTACCAGTTGATAAATTAATGATTTTGCATGAATATGATAAAGATTATGATATACCAAATACAAATTTGAAAATTAAAGTATTAGATGGTAATCATTGTCCTGGTAGTGGTATATTTATAATTGAATGTAAATTAAGTGGATATAAAATATTACATTGTGGAGATTTTAGAATTAATAAAGAAATGATTAAGAAATTATTAAATTATCATCCATTTAATCAAGTTTATTTAGATACAACATATTTAAATCCAATTTATAATTTTCCAAGACAAGAAGTATTAATTAATGAAACTTGTAATTATTTATTTGATAAATCTAAAAGTTTTAAGATTAAACAAGGTAGAATAATTGATTTTTTTACAACTACAACAAATAATACAGCAACTAATGAATTTTTAATTGTTATTGGCACTTATGTAATTGGTAAAGAAAGAATTGCAATTAAATTAGCTGAAAAATTAAATACAAAGATATATTGTGATGAACAAAAAGCAAATACACTAAGACTGTTTCAATGGGATCATTTAGATAACTTAATTGATACTGAGAATCCACATTTATGTAAAATTCATTTAATTTCATTAAGAAAAATGAATAAAGAATATTTAATTGAATATTGGAAGAAATATTCCAATAGTTTTAAATCAATAATTGGATTAGTACCAACTGGATGGTCATTTAAATATGCTAAAGTTAATGAGAATCTAAATGAAATTGTTGAATTAAAAGATAAAGAGATAGTTTTCAATATGATTAGTAAACAGTTTGAAAAAACCTTTGAAAAAGATAAAGGAAAAGGATTCACATTATGTAAAGTGATAAATTTACCATATAGTGAGCATTCGTCATTCCGTGAACTTTTCTACTTTGTGAATCTAATCCAGTCTCAAGAAGTGATTCCTACGGTGAACATGGATAACAACGAAGAGAACTATAGATGGCTTAACCTGTTCAAATCCTTTAATACACTAGACATCGACCTGCTCTAATAACACCCTACGAGGACAGGGTAACCCCCTCCCTCTGCTTACGTAACCGCTCACGTCAGCCGAATCGCTCGTCTTTTTCCAGTAGAGGAAAAGGAAAAGGAAAAGGAAAAGTAAGCCTGTAAGTGGTACTGGTCACTTTCCCTTGTAAACCTGTGATCTGGCAATTTCTGTGTTTCATTCACTCATCTCTTCTTCCGTTCCTTTCTTATTAGCTTGCTCTTCATAACAGCTATTATATGGTAGTCTATAAGTCACAGTTACAACCACAATCACAATCAATCAATATGGATATTAGTACTTTATTAGAAAACGCCATCTTAAATCCAAATCCAGCTGAAAGACAACAAGCTGAACAAGAATTAAATAAATTAGCAGATGAAAATTGGGTTGCATATCTTGGACTAATGGTCCAAGTCCTTGGTGATGATTCTAAAAAAACTGAAGTTCGTATGTTGGCAGGTTTAGGTCTTAAAAATCAATTAACTTCAAAAGATAATTTAAAAAAACAACAACAAAGTGAAAAATGGATTCAAGTTGATCAACAAGCTAGAACTGAAATTAAAAATATTGCTTTAAATGCTTTAGTTTCTCAAGATGATCGTGTTGCAAATCAAGCTGCTCAATTAGTTGCTGCAATTGCTGATATCGAATTACCAAGAGGTGAATGGTCTGAATTAATACATATTATTATCGAAAATACTAAAGCTGATAAACCAGTTAATGTTAAAAGAGCTTCTTTATTAAGTATTGGTTATATTTGTGAAACTGCAAATCCAGAAGATCCACAAATTGCTTCTCAATCAAATGGTATTTTAATTGCAATTGTTCAAGGTGCTTTATCTTCTGAATCTTCAATTATAGTTAGAAAAACTGCAATCAATGCTTTAGTTAATTCATTAGAATTCATTGCTGGTAACTTTGAAAGAGAAGGTGAAAGAAATTATATTATGCAAGTTGTTTGTGAAGCAACAACCGCCTCTGATCCAGAATTACAAGCTTTAGCATTTGGTGCTTTAGCTAGAATAATGAGTTTATATTATACTTATATGGGTATTTATATGGAAAAAGCTTTATATGGTTTAACTGTTTCTGGTATGAGAAGTGGAAATGATCAAGTTGCATGTATGGCTGTTGAATTTTGGTCAACTGTTTGTGAAGAAGAATTAGAAATTCAATTACAAAGAGAAGAAATAGATGATGAAGCTAATGAATTAGTTTCTTATAATTTTGCTTTAGTTGCAATTCAAGATGTTTTACCAACTTTATTAACTTTATTAACTAGACAAAATGATGATCCTGAAGATGATGATTGGTCAGTTGCAATGGCTGCTGGTGCTTGTTTACAATTATTTGCTCAAAATACTGGTACTTATGTTGTTCAACCAACTTTAAAATTTGTTGAAGAAAATATAACTTCTGGTGATTGGAGAAATAAAGAAGCTGCTGTTATGGCTTTTGGTTCAATATTAGATGGACCAGATAGAGATCAATTAAAAACTTTAATTTCACAAGCTCTGCCTCCAATTTTAGGTTTAATGTCTGATCAAAGTTTACAAGTTAAAGAAACTGTTTCTTGGTGTCTTGGTAGAATTGCTGATTTAGTTGTTGAATCAATTGATTTTGAAAGTACTTTACCAAATATGTTACAAGCTTTAGTTAAAGGTTTCCAAGATCATTCTAAAGTTTCAACTAATTGTTGTTGGACTTTAATTAATTTAGTTGAACAATTATGTAGTGATGCATCAGAAAAAGAAATTTCAGTTATGTCTCCATATTATGAACAATTAGTTCCTGGTTTATTACAAATAAGTGCAAGAAATGATAATGAACATTCAGCTAGAACATCTGCTTATGAAGCTTTATCTGCTTTAGTTTTATATAGTGCTCAAAATGATAGACCAGCTGTTAATGCAATTGCAACTGAAAGTTTACAAAGATTAAAACAAACAATTGAAATTCAACAAAGATCAGAACCAACATCAGCAACAACATCTTCAACTTTAGTTGGCGAAGAAAAAGCTTTATTACAAGAATTACAATCTAATATTTTATCATTATTAACTAATGTTATTAGAAGATTAGGTGAAGAAATTCAAGGTGATGTTGCAAATGAATTAATGGAAAAATTCTTAAGTTTATTACAAATTCAAGATGCAAATTCAATAATTGAAGAAGATATTTTTATTGCAGTTTCATCAATTGCAACTGCAATTGGTAAAGGTTTTGAAAATTATATGCCATCATTTTTACCATTTTTAACTAAAGCTTTAGAAAATACTGATTCACCAGTTTGTGAATCTGCGATTGGTTTAGTTGTTGATATTTGTCATTCATTAGCAGAAGGGTTTATTCCATATTGTCAAGGGTTCATGGCTATTTTAGGTAATAATTTATCAAATGGACAAATGAGAAGAGAATTAAGACCATTAATTTTATCATGTTTTGGTGATATTGCTTCATCAATTGGTCAAGAATTTATTCAATATTTGGATGTGGTTATGAATATTTGTGTTCAAGCTCAACATTTAGAACCAGAAGATACAACAATTGAAACTGAAGATTATATTTTAAGTGTTAAAGAAGCTGTTTTAGATACTTATGTTGGTATAATTGCAGGTTTACATGATTTCCCAGAACCATTAAATCAATATCAACCACAAATATTTGATTTCTTAATGTCAGTTTATTCAAATTCAGTTATGGGTAGTAGTGATGCTGTTGCAAGATCAGCAGTTGGTATGCTTGGTGATTTAGCACAAATTTATAGTGATGGTAGAATGAAAGAAGTTTATCAACAAAATTGGGTTACTGAATTTATTAAAAGAACTAGATCAAATCCAAGATTTTCACAATCAACTAAAGATACAGCGAGATGGGCAAGAGAACAACAAAAATTACAACTCAGTTTATAATTCTTGTCCTAAACTTTTATTGTATTATCATTCATTATTATCATTCATTATTATCATCACTCATTATTATCATCACTCATTTTTACCACCAATCAATTACCAATTACCTCAACCATATTACTTTTAATTTAATCTTTTTCTCTTACTCTTCTCTTTATTTAATATAGATTCCATTTTTTTTTTTTTCTTCAACTTTACTTATTTTATTTTTTATATTTTCTCTTTTTATTTTATAAAAACTCTTTGGTGGTTATGTATTTGTTTCATTACTATTATTCCATCTCACACAATATCAAAACTAAATTAGTTTTTGATCATCATCTTTTTGCATTTGGTTGTTTTTCTTAGATGTTTTTTCCCTTCTCATTATTTTATTTTATTTTATTTTATTTTATTATTATATCTCATATATCATTTACTTTTTTTACTATTTTTTAACTCTTATTTTTTTATTGTTTTTTAAGTTATTTTTTACATGCCCCCTCCCCCTTTTTTAATGAGTCTCTTTTTTTACTACCTTTTTAGTTTTTTAGTTTTTAGTGTTTTTATAACAACTTTTCTTCTCATTTTTTTGTTTTTACCTTTTTTAAACTTTTTTACTTTTCTCCTTATTTTTTACCCGAAATATATCTTTATCTCTCTCTCCTCCTTTCCCCCTTTTTTCAGTTGTTTATACTTTTTTAATTTGTTTTTTTAAATTATTTTGTAGTTAGTTTTTTAGTCATTATATTTTTAATTTTATTTTATTTAATTTAAATTTATTTAATTTTATTTTATATTTTTACAGTCATTTTTTGAAATTCTTTTAATTGATTTTGTAATCAATCAATTGAAATTCTCTTTTCTCATTTTCTCCCCTTCTTATATTTTCTTAAATGTTTTCTTTTAATTTTATTATTAATTATTATCTTTTCATAGTCTATCTCTATCACTCTCTATCTCCTTTTTTTACTATATTTTATGATCTAATATACCATGCTTTTTCTTTGATTTCTTTTGATTGCAATGAAAAAAAAAGCTCTTTCTTTCTTAATTTACTTCTAGGTTCTTAAACAAAACAACCGATTTTGAATAGAATACAAATACTAACAAAAACTTGAATAATAAATTATATTTTAATTAATTAATTACAGTACTTCTATACATTATCTAGTAAAACCTATATCATAAAATTCGAAAAATAGTGTTATATCCTCAACACCGAAATTGAATCCCGATTTCCGTCTTTATCAAAATATTGAAATGACTCCACAAACATCAAAAGCACTTTCCGAGAATCGGATACCACCAGGATGACTTACATGATATATAATGTCTATTCAATATAAATACAACTTATAATCATCATTATCATATACTTGATAGCATAATTACTACAAGTTCTGTGAAAAAAATCAATTAAAGAAACCCCCCACAAATTCCACAATGGCTTCATTTGCAGATTCAAAATATAATACTAGTTCATATTCACAATTCAGACCAACTTATCCATCTGATTTGTATAAGAAAATATTAAACTATCATGATGAAAAGAATAGTAATTTGGATAATCTGTTAGATATAGGTTGTGGACCAGGTGAAGCTTCAATTCCATTGATTCCATATATCAAGAATGATATATTTGCAACTGATATTTCAAAAGTGATGTTAGATAAATCCAAAATTAATTTTGAATCAGTTTTAAAATCATCAGAAACTCATCATTTTATAGATGATAATATTACAACTATTGATAATCCACCTAATTTTGAATTTGTTTTAACATCAGGTGAAGAATTATCTAAGAATATTCCTAATAAGAAATTCGATTTGATTATTTCTGCAGAAGCTGTTCATTGGATTGATCCAGATTCATTACTTACCCAAGTGTATCAATTATCCAATCCTGATTCAACTTTTTCATATTTTGGTTACGTTGATCCAGTTTTCATTGATGAACCAGAAGCAAATGCATTATATGATGAAATTGTTTATGAAACTGGAGAATGGTTAGGACCATATTGGCAACAACCAGGTAGAAATAGAATGAGATCATTATACAAAGAATTGAATGATAAATTATTAAAAGATGATAGATTTTATGATGTTAATGTTGAATATTATGATCCAAGAATAATGATGAATTTAAATGAATTTGAAAAAAATTCAAAATTGATTTTAGAAAATGATGTTAGTGTTAGAGATTTTTTTAATTATTTTAAAACTTTTAGTTCATCACATAAATGGATTACTACTCATCCTGATAAACCTGATGCTGTTGTTAATTATTTTTATGATCAATTGAATAAGAAATTAGGTTGGAATTGGGATACTGTTATTAAAATTAGTTTGAAAACTGTTCATGTTTTAGCTAGAAGAAGATAGTTTTTGTTCTTAATTTTTATATTATTCTTTTGATTGATTAAACTAATTGTATTTATTATAAAATTCACTATTTTTCACCTAATTATTGTAGACCGAACTTGAATTTCTCCACATTTTGAAACCCGAACATTATCCGACATTCGGACCCATTTTCAAATTGAATGATGCTTTATCAAATACTGATAAAATCGTATAATATAACACCAATCAATCTCTATCAGAAATCCAATTGAATCAACAAAATAATCAATCAATAAATCATTAAAGACAAGTTACAATGAGTTCGTTTGCAGATTCAAATTTCAATACTAATTCGTATTCAAAATTTAGGCCAACTTATCCATCTAATCTATACAAAAGATTATTGAATTATCATAGTATAAAAAATGATAAATTAGATAATCTGTTAGATATAGGATGTGGACCAGGTGAAGCTTCAATTCCATTGATTCCTTATATTAAAAATGATATATTTGCAACTGATATTTCAAAAGTTATGTTGGATAAATCCAAAATTAATTTTGAATCAGTTTTAAAATCATCAGAAACTCATCATTTTATAGATGATAATATTACAACTATTGATAATCCACCTAAATTTGAATTTGTTTTAACATCAGGTGAAGAATTATCTAAGAATATTCCTAATCGGGAGTTTGATTTAATTATATCTGCAGAAGCTGTTCATTGGATTGATTCAGATTCATTATTAAATGAAGTTTACAAATTAACCAAACCAAATTCAACATTTTCATATTTTGGTTACGTTGATCCTGTATTTGTTGATTATCCAGAAGCTGATTTAATTTACAATGAAATTGTTTATGAAGATGAAAAATTCCTGAAAAATTATTGGCAACAACCAGGTAGAAAAAAAATGAGATCATTGTATAAAGAATTAAATGATAAATTAATAAATGATAATAGATTTTATGATGTTAATGTTGAATATTATGATCCAGGTTTAAAAAATTCAAGTAAAGAAAATAAATTAGTTTTAGAGAAAAATGTAACCGTTAAAGATTATTTTAATTATTTTGAAACATTTAGTGCTTCACATAATTATATTAAAAATAATCCAAATAATTCTGATGTTCCATTTAATACATTTTATAATAAATTGAATAAAAAACTAGGTTGGGATTGGAATACAGTTATTAAAATCAGTTGGAAAACAGTTCATGTTTTAGCTAGAAGAAGATAAATAAATAAATAGATGTTTATATATTATTCTAATATGATATTAATTTACGTTCTTTATAGTAGTAAACAGGTGAGGGGGGATTTTGTATTAAAACAGAAAAAGATTTAAAAGTAGAAGAAAGAATATTAAACATAAATTATTATAAAACATTAAAATATTTATTCAGCGTTACCACCTTTTCTAGCAATTAAAGCTTTTCTATCTTTATCTAAATGTAATTTAGTAATAACAACTTTAGATGGGTGAATGTTTAATGGAACTGAAGCACCATTTGATTTTTCTTTAGTTAATTTTTCTAATTGAATAGAGTATTTTAATCTATAAACTGAAGAAATAGTACCTTCTTGACCTTTTTTAGAACCTCTAACAATTAAAACTTGATCTTCTTTTCTGATTGGTAAAGCTTTAATCTTGTATTGTTCTCTTAATTCTTTTGATAATGGAGCAGATAAGATGGATCTTCTAACTGAAGATGGGGCATTGAAGTAAGCCTTTCTAGCCTTTGATCTAGAAGTTGAAACGTCTATAAATAATAAAGGTAAATTTAGTTAGTATTTTGAGTTTAATTAGGGGGATATAAGTTATGTGAAATTGGAAATTGGAATTAATCAATTATTTAATTAAATTTAATGAAGTTGATGTGTTGTTATTGCTGACTTGATAATGAAAAAAAGTAAAATTACTTTTGTTGTTTTAATATGAAACCTAATAAATATTTAATAAATCTGAGATGACTGTTCCTAATACTACAATATGATAAATTGAAGTCAACTTGAACTAGTACTGATATAGCATATAATAAATTAATGCTAATTGTTTTATTGAGTTATAATTTTTAGATTATACAATCAAGTATTGAATTATGAATAATTGTACATAATCTTCAATTTTAAATAAACAAATGAGTAAACACACTATTGAAATAAAACAAATATTGAATAATATCAAATGAACAGTATATAATTCAATTAATTAATAATAACAATTTGATTTTTAAATTTTGTTTTAATTTTTCAAAAATTCAAGTAAAGATAATGAAATAAATTCCAATAATAATGAATTTCACAATAAATGATATAAGATATGAATTAGACCTACCTTGAGAAATCTTAGCCATCTTGATTATGATATTGAGGTCTATAGATATAATTTAAGGTCTTTCAAATATACCACTATAAATTTCTATATGAGCTTTAGTTTTTTTTCAATATTTCACTTTTTTCGCATGGTTCGCATTCGATTGTGAAAAAAACGAGGGTTACGAGGGTTAGCACAGGGCACGTGATGCGCACGTGACGAGGGCGTGATGTGGGCACGTGACCTTATAGTGATTTAGCTATAGCTATAGCTATAGCTAGCTATAGCTAGTTTATTAAATTAAGTTAGGTTAAGTTAGTTAACTGTAATCAGTTAATCGATATATCATATTTGAAGTAATTATTATGAGAATGTAATCAAATCAAATCAAGAACTGTGTTATCGTATCCGATATCAATTCTTTTCGCAGTGCTAGCTAGCTAGTTATACTAATAACTTCTATACAAGTTACTTACAACTTACAACCGATAAACGACATACAGATATCCATTATCATGATCATGAACCATCATATATATATCAATTAATCAACCATATCATGGTATAATATCTGGTTTAAAGACTGTTAACTTCAACTTATCGGCCCAAGCTGCCAGACACGTAAACTTTTAAATTTAAAATGAAACACGACACGTTAAAAAAAGCACGCCCTCCCGCTCTTTTGAGACACGCATCTGTGGGTGTGAATAAAAGCTGAATTGGGAAACCGCAGAAGCGAAAGTGAATATAATGTATATCTCTTGCTCACTTTCTCCCTTCTATTGCCTAATCCGGCCACAAAACGCTCCCACCTCTCTTACTCCCGCTTAATAATCAATTTGCGTAACGACGCGTTATAAATATCAATTGATTTCCTGTTTTTTTTTTAATTCTAATTACTACTTCTTCTTCTTCTTTCTTGAATTATCATTACATTCATTACATTTTAATATTATATTATCCCAGTCATGTATGTTTACAAAAGAGATGGTCGTAAAGAACCTGTTCGTTTCGACAAAATTACTGCTAGAGTTTCAAGATTATGTTATGGTTTAGATCCAAAACATGTTGATGCTGTTGCTATTACTCAAAGAGTTATTTCTGGTGTTTATCATGGTGTTACAACTATTGAATTAGATAACTTAGCTGCTGAAACTGCTGCTTATATGACTACTGTTCATCCTGATTATGCTACTTTAGCTGCTAGAATTGCAATTTCAAATTTACATAAACAAACAACAAAACAATTTTCTTCAGTTATTAATCAATTATATGATTATATTAATCCAAAGAATGATAAACATGCTCCAATGATTTCTAAAGAAACTTATGATATTGTTAATAAACATGCTGATGAATTAAATTCTGCAATTAATTATGATCGTGATTTTTCTTATAATTATTTCGGTTTTAAAACTTTAGAAAGATCTTATTTATTAAGAATTGATGGTAAAGTTGCTGAAAGACCTCAACATTTAGTTATGAGAGTTGCAATTGGTATTCATGGTGATAATATTCCAAAAGTTATTGAAACTTATAATTTAATGTCTGAAAGATATTTTACTCATGCTTCTCCAACTTTATTTAATGCTGGTACTCCACATCCACAAATGTCTTCTTGTTTCTTAGTTGCAATGAAAGATGATTCAATTGAAGGTATTTATGATACTTTAAAAGAATGTGCCCTGATTTCAAAAACTGCTGGTGGTATTGGTTTACATATTCATAATATTAGATCAACTGGTTCTTATATTGCTGGTACAAATGGTACATCAAATGGTATTATTCCAATGGTTAGAGTTTTTAATAATACTGCAAGATATGTTGATCAAGGTGGTAATAAAAGACCAGGTGCTTTTGCTTTATATATTGAACCATGGCATGCAGATATTTTTGATTTTATTGATATTAGAAAAAATCATGGTAAAGAAGAAATTAGAGCAAGAGATTTATTCCCAGCTTTATGGATTCCTGATTTATTTATGAAAAGAGTTGAAGCAAATAGTACTTGGACTTTATTTTCTCCATCTGAAGCTCCTGGTTTATCTGATGTTTATGGTGATGAATTTGAAGAATTATATGAAAGATATGAATCTGAAAATAGAGGTAGAACAACTGTTAAAGCTCAAAAATTATGGTATGCTATTTTAGAAGCTCAAACTGAAACTGGTACTCCATTTATGTTATATAAAGATGCTTGTAATAAAAAATCAAATCAAAAGAATTTAGGTATGATTAAATCATCTAATTTATGTTGTGAAATTGTTGAATTTTCTAATCCTGAAGAAACTGCTGTTTGTAATTTAGCTTCTGTTGCATTACCTGCTTTTGTTGAAAGTGATGATACAACTTGTTGGTATAATTTTAAAAAATTACATGAAATTTGTAAAGTTATGACTAGAAATTTAAATAAAATTATTGATAGAAATTATTATCCAGTTGAAACTGCAAGAAGATCAAATTTTAAAAATAGACCAATTGCTTTAGGTGTTCAAGGTTTAGCTGATACTTTTATGATGTTAAGATTACCATTTGATTCTCCAGAAGCTAAATTATTAAATATTCAAATTTTTGAAACTATGTATCATGCTGGTTTAGAAGCTTCAGTTGAATTAGCTGTTGAAGAAGGTAGATATGAAACTTTTGAAGGTTCACCAGCTGCACAAGGTGTTTTACAATTTGATTTATGGGGTAAAAAACCAACTGATTTATGGGATTGGGATTCATTAAAAGATGATATTAAAAAGAATGGTTTAAGAAATTCATTATTATTAGCTCCAATGCCAACTGCTTCAACTTCACAAATTTTAGGTTATAATGAATGTTTTGAACCTTATACTTCAAATATTTATTCAAGAAGAGTTTTAGCTGGTGAATTCCAAATTGTTAATCCATATTTATTAAGAGATTTAGTTGAATTAGGTTTATGGGATGATAATATGAAGAATTATATTATTTCTGATAATGGTTCAATTCAAAATTTACCAAATATTCCAGATGAAATTAAAAAGATTTATAAAACTGTTTGGGAAATTTCACAAAAATCAATTATTGATATGTCTGCTGATAGAGGTGCTTATATTGATCAATCACAATCAATGAATATTCATTTGAAATCACCAACAATGGGTAAATTAACATCAATGCATTTCTATGGTTGGAAAAAAGGTTTAAAAACTGGTATGTATTATTTAAGAACTCAAGCTGCTGCTGCTGCTATTCAATTTACAGTTGATCAAGATGCTGTTAAGAATGCTTCTAATGGTGTTGCTATGCTTGAAAAATTAAATATTAAGAAATATGTTCCAAAACAAACTTCTCAAGTTGAAAATATTCCAATTCCAGAACATACAGTTATTAGAGCTAAACCAGATGTTTTAAAACCATTAAATAATTCAACCAATGTTTCATCTAGTGTTTCAACTCCATCTCCAGAAGCTACTGCTACTACTTCATCAGTTAGTGATTCAGTGGCTTCTTTATCAATTACTGATAATAAACCAATTGATGTTCCAGCTCCAATTAAAGAAGAAGAAGTTCCAAAAAAGAAAGAAGTTGAAGTTTTTACAGGTGGTGAAGAAAATGAAGTTGATATTTTCAATTCAAAAGTAATTGCTTGTGCAATTGATAATCCAGAATCTTGTGAAATGTGTTCTGGTTAGATTTTAATTTTAGATTTACTTTTTTTTAATTTTAATTTGTTACTACTATTTGATATAGTTTTCTTTTTATTTGGTTTTTAATAGCTCTTTTTTATAACTCTTGTTTTTGGGATTTTTTTTTTGTTTTTTCATCATTTAATTTTTCTTACTCTCTTACTATTATTCAAATTTATTCTAACCCTATTCCTTTCTTTTTTGTTATACCCCTTTCTTTAACTTTTATACATTAATTAATTGATCAATTTAATGATCTTATTAGTTTACCATTTATAACTTAATTAAATTAATTATTAATTTTGAATTCAATAAATGATATCGATGGTATTATTGTACATATACTTACTCTACGTACGTGTATTTAATAATTATAGTCAATTAAGTTAAATTTAATAAAACTATATACTATAAAAAAAAATGAGTTATAGTAGTTGTCTGCTGCAGCAACTATTTCCTTTCAAGTGATTTTCTCCTTTGGATTGATACACTTAAGTTGGAAATAAAGAAAGATTGGTCGATCTCCATTAAAAAACAACTTATAAGAAAAGAAAGAAGAATAAGACTCTAAAAAGAAGATTATAGCTAAAGAGTCAACAGCTATTATTATATATAATATACCATCAAATATATTTATAGAAAAAAATTTAAATGTTTAACTAATAAAATGGAGTCTATTGCTGCTTAATCTGTTAGAAATAGAATAAGAGTATGTAACATGTATCTAAATCAAGTACCAATGATATTGTTCATCAGTTGATAGATGTACCTTCCTTCAGCTATGCTGCTTTAGCTGGTAAGGTATTTTTACTAAGTTTTTTGGTGAATTAAATAATATTTTGGATGTTTTTAAAGATGATCTACCAGTTGAAAAGCTATACTTAAGTATTCTATCCTCGTTAAATTATACAACTGCTGCTGCTGCGCTAATTGGACAATTAACCATTTCATTATTTGAATCATATTTCTGATAACCTTAAAATATTTGTGTCTCTGAAATCAGTTGTAGAAAATTGACAATAATTGGTTCTTGTTCAATTAGAATAATGATTATTTGATGAAAGTTGAAGATATTCCAATTAAAGTTAAAAAAAAAAAAAAAGTGAATGAAATTGTTTCTTCAGAAAATACTAATTTAGATCCAAGTGTTCTGAGAGATGTTTATGTTCCTCAATTTGAAGCCATTATTTCAAATATTGGTGATCAAATTCCACAATTAATTTCTCGTATGGATGCCATTGGATGGAAAACAATTAGTTCAGGGTTATAAGCTATTCGAAGAAATTGATATTAATTTTGCTCAATTGATTAGTGGTTATAATCCGCATGGTTCATCAAGTAAAATTCTTGATCATGAACTTACAGCAATGCATAATTCAAAGTGTGTTGATGATGAAGCTATTGCTTCTGAAGTTGCAGAAAGTGATCCTGAAGTTGCTGAAGGTGATATTCCAACTTGATTTTCTCGTTGGTATTATTATAATTTATTAACTTTTTTATTTTTGTATTACTAGTTCCTTTTGTATTTCTTATTTATATTATTATAATTTATTAACTTTTTTATTTTTGTATTACTAGTTCCTTTTGTATTTCTTATTTATATTATTGTATTATTAATTTAAATTATGTAGTTAGAATATTTTATTATAGCACCAAAATTATAAAAAGTTAGCTGTAGTATATAATTCATTTGTATAGTTTCAATGGTATTCTATATTAAATGTATTTGACTATAAAATAGAGTAACCAAAACAATGAGTCATTATGATCATATAGAAAAAATGTAATGTAATATGTTAATTAATATATATAATAAAATTGAAATGCTAATGAATGCATTATGAATTAAATGAATCAATAACTTTTGTATATAATCATAATTTGCATAAATAAGTTAACATTTTGATGAATTGCATCGATCTACCGAAGAAACAATTGCAATTTAAAAAAAATCTAATCTAAACAAGTTGTGCCTCATTATATAAGGTATTTAGTATAATTAGAGGAAAAGATGGTTGACTTCTGTATGTTGTGAATTGCAATGATTAGTTAGTATTAAGTAAAAGAAGAATTGAAAAGTTTTTTTCTAAGAAACACATACCATATTAAGAACAGTAAAAGGGGGACTTGAAACGTAAAGTATAGCAGATGAATAAATGATCTATAGAGTGTAAAAGAAGTCTTCATACAACATATAACCCCTGAAACAGTCTTAATTATTTAACCCATGATGATGATAGTTGGGGATGGGTAACAACAAGCAGGTTTAACCCAAAGTGTATGTAACATGGATGGTATTAGTTATTGATAGAGAAAAGAAACTTAGAAATTGTTTAATAACAGCGTGTTCCAAAATTGAAAATTTTTTTTTGGAAAAATTCATTTAAATTGGTGAAATTGGCCGGCACCATATGATGATATATGATCATTATGATGGGAATTGAACAAATTCAATATTCGAACAATCCCGATGTGGGAACAGAAACATATAGCTATATTCAGATGTAAAATTGTATATAATAAAGTAAAAATAAAATGAAAAACATGGTTACAGATGAAGACATAATAACAGGTCAACTTCCTTCTCTTATATATGGTGCTAGACTTACCACGTACTTGAATATCCAATAGAAATCAGTCTATTTCTTAAACTTTAAAAATTTTAGCGATTTCCTTTTTTTAATTTTTTCTATCTGAAAATATTTTATCTCTTTCAGTGCTTTCACTATGTGACTATCAGGATAATTTAATTGAACATTAAAATAATCTTCACTAATTGGAACAATTGAATCCTTATTTGATGGAATATCCATGATCAAAAAATTACCGTTAGGAGTGACTATAGTTCTTCTCTTTAGTGTACATCTAGGACATGGAGTATCTTTGGTACTAGATGAACAATGACCTAATAATTCATGATGAGCTGGAAAATCACCAGCAGCGGTAACTAAACAAGCTTTAATTTCACCAGTTTCACCCAAATCGTTAATAACTTTGATACCTTTTGATAATCTATCATTGAAATCATCATTCAGAACTTTAAAAAATGTATGAACCATTGGAGAATAAGTTGAAATATCTGGACCAGTTTCATTAGTTTCAATAGCTTTTTTAACTATCTCACCATCTTCATTCAAAATATAATTTCCCTCTTCATCTCTTAGTTTGAATTAACATTAGCACCATCCAACATCAAACCAATTTTAATGAAATCATTACCATAGCCAGCATCAATTAAAGTTTTGTTTCTTCTACCATCTTTGAAACCTTCTAAAGCATCAGGATTTGGTTCTGAAAAATTCAAAAGTTTCCTAAAACATACCAGCGAACATGAAACTTGGGGAAGTATAAATATAATAAGTATCTTCATCTTTAGCTTTACCACATTTCATACACTTCTTTAAATTACCATATTCTCCAGTGAATGCCATACAACGATTCAAACAGTAAACTATCTTTTGTGAATACTTAGAAGTTTGAAGAGCCTTTCTTATTTGCTTATCTCTACCTCTTGATAAAGCAGCAGCACGAGGTAATGCTGATTTCACAGCTTGTTTAATAATTTCTATTGTATCATCTATATCAGTATCATTTAAACTTAATTTACCATAATCAACTAAAGCATTAATGACATTATTAGAAGCTTTAACTCCAAATATTGTTGTTGTTTTTTAATTACTAGGTATTACATTAGACTCCAAGTTAAACTTTGAAAGAGAAATAGAAATTAGAATTGGTAAATATGTTTCTCTAAATCATTTGTTCAAATCATTATTTCATAACATTGGTACAATTGCAAGTAAGAATTTGTATAATGCTGCTTGTAGAAGTGTTCAAGAATTTGGAAGTGAAATATGGGGTAATCCAGTATTAAAATTAATTGGGGAAGATCCAGTTGCTACTAGAAAAGATCAAATATCACCAATTATTCATATTACAAAAAATTATCCATCTAAAATATTTAGAAGAATTGAAGATGCTAATCGTAATTATAGTGGTGAAATTAAAGTGTTAAATAAATCAATCAAATTTTATCCATATAATAATAAAGAAATTGATTTAAAAATTATCAAAAGAAAAATGAAATTAAAACAAAAAAGAAAAATATTATTAGAAGAAAGTGAAAAGAAATTTCAAGAATATTTAATAAAATTTGATTATAAGATTCCTGATGAACATAATTCGAAATTTAAA
>JAJLSG010000452.1:0-21792 GCA_030567495.1 Ambrosiozyma neoplatypodis | reverse complement strand
TTAAAATTAAAATTACAATATAAAGAATAAAAAACAAAAACCATGATTAACTAGAATCCTTGAAGAATATCTAATAAATTTTCTGTACCTTTAACTAATTCTTCATCATAACCTTCACCTGGAACATGTTTAGCATGAGCAAAATCAATAAATTTCAAAACACTTAATGGTGCATCAATTTTAGTACTTTCATCATCTTCATCATCTTCATCATCTTCATCTATAAGTCTTTCAAAAATTAAAGGATCTTGATATTCTAATTCTTCCCATCTACTTAAATCATTTTCATAAACAAATAATAAAGAACCTGCGATAATTCTAACTTCATGATCCAAAAGACAATTATAAAATAATTGTAATCTTTTGATAAAATTATCAATAATTATATTTTGGACTTTTTCAGGTAAATTATTATATTTAAAAAATATTTTCAAACCATCTTTAGCAGTTTCTTTAGTTAATTTTCTACCATAAAATTTATCAAATGTTATATAATCATTTTCAGTTTTAGCAACTTCATTCATTTTCAAATCCCCTAAATCATCAGGTAATTTATTATTAAAATCATTAGATGTTTTCATACCACAAACTCTAAAACTTAAAGAACCACTTGTTGTATCAGCTGAAACTTTTTTCATTCTTTCAACTTTATCTTCATTTGCAGTCTCATCATATAATATAGAACCTAATTTAACATCTAAAACACTTGGTTTTTTAAACCCATGTAATGCATTCTCTAAAAGTATTAATTGTTTTTCTTTACCTCCTGCTTTTCTAATTGTTTCATCTGCTTTTTTTGTAATATCTTCATTAATTTGTTGTGGTTGATTTTTTTTAACATCATCTGTAATACCAGGAGTTAATATTCCATAGTAAACAGGCATCCAATCAATCAGTGATGATCCTAATGATTTATCTTCTGTTTGTGATTTGTCTAATGCCTCAATTGAATCATAAAAATCTATTTCTCTTTGTAATGTTGGTTTTGAAAATAATGAACCATCGGCACTTTGTAAAGTACCATCATGACCAGCTGCTTTATGATTTAATGGAACAAATGACATGTTTAAATTTGGATTGACTTATAACTTATATTTTGGCCAACAAAAGGCCGGAATATGCATTCTGTCCAGTGTCCATTTAAAAAGTTGTTGTTGAAGAATTACTACTACGTAGTACATGTATAGTCGAGAAAACCGGACAGGGAGCTTATGTTAATTTTTGCGATTTATGCTATTTCTTAACTATATGGCTTAACTATGAGCGAGAATTAACATAAATTCCAAAAATTAACATAAGCTCCCTGTCCGGTTTTCTCGACTATACCCATTGTACCGTATAAGAGAAATCTGCACATGCAGCCTTTTTTACTTACATGTAGTTTACAGCTAGTGTATGCCTTCCTATAGTACTAGTACACACACAAACATGTCCACTTCAGAAGGTCCACCTGCTAAAAAGTCTAAGATTGATGGTATTTTATCCTTAACACGAAAACAAGCACTTTCAGATATGGATTTTCTAGTTAGCATATGCTCAGAGGATGACCATTTCCCTTTAGAATCTTCATCATATAATAAGATAATTAAAGAATTGAAAACATATGATAGACTACATAAAGCATTACAATTCCTTAGTGCTACAGCATCATATCCTACAAATCAAGATAGATCATTATGTTTAGCCTTCTTAAAGGTATACTATTCAATGCCCTGCACTTTGTTCTGTTTTTGTGAAGACACAAAAAAACAAGTTCCTTTACCTTCAGCTGAATCAAAAATAGAAATTCAAGGTCCTAAGTCTCGTTCCACTGGATCAAAAAGTAACTTATCTGCTAAGCTAAATATATTTTTCAAACATCAAGATGATGATGCAAAGACAACTAATGGCCTTCATGACTATGTTGACAAATATGAGAGCTTTAAGACCATATTTTGGAATACTGTGAAAGACAACAGTTTTGAACAGCTTCTAATTGCTGTTGGTTATTACCCCACAGAAATGAACAAATTTGATTCTAGAATACAAACCACTGAAAGTAAGTTTCAGGAAGTTACTGAATTAAGAGCAAAGATAACTGAAAGAATTTTTGGTATATTGGAAGACACTGAAGAAAGAAAATTGCATGTTGAGAAACATCTGAAGAAATTGGTTAGTCTAGGAACATCTTGGCCAGATTTAGTATTTTTCACCGGAGTCCATAATTTAAATGAAGAGAAGAATAGAGATCGTTATATCGTCCAATCATTTGAAGTAAAACGTTCATCTATTAAATATCATGCTTTAGACTTGAATAAAGCTGGGGTTGGTAAACAATTATTGACTCAATCACTTTCTGCTAAGATACGTGATTCTGTTTTAACTGATTTAATGGATGTATTTATTTATCATTTTGATTATGATGGTGCCATTTATTTAGGTCAAATAAAACAAGAAGAAGAAAAGAAAAGAGAAAGATCCACAAGAATTGCAAGTACCAATAAAAAATCAAATCAAGAACCTCATACTGTACCATATAACTACGCCACTATTAACTGTTTAGATAGAGAGTATAACCTAAAACAAGATGCTATCACTTATTATTTCTGGCAAGAAAAATTAAAAAGTTTATATCCTCCTGATGATAAAGATGATAAAGATGATAAAGATGATAAAGATGATAAAGATGATAAAGATGATAAAGATGATAAAGATGATAAAGATGATAAAGATGATAAAGATGATAAAGATGATAAAGATGATAAAGATGATAAAGATGATAAAGATGATAAAGATGATAAAGATGATAAAGATGATAAAGATGATAAAGATAATGAAGACAAAAATAAGGACTCAAACCACGAGAAAGATGATCAAGATGATGGATCCAATCAGAAACACAAAAAAGGTACAGGTAATAGTAATGCACATATAGCTGATGATAACACTGTGAATCAATTTCTGACGTTTGTTACTAATTCATGTGACACTCCGATTCCCGAGGAATCTGATGAAATGGAAGAATTACTCTCTATAGATGATGGATCAACAGATAAACATAATTATAAAGTTACATTAACTCCACCATCTTCTGCTGGATCTTCTACAAATGATAAATCATTGGATAGCTCCAAATTGAAATTTTCTATCTTGCAAGACTCATGTGGTGAACATTTAAATTTGGTTCTAAAAACAAGTATTTATGGTTGTTCTGGATTCCAATTACCAATTGATCGAAACAAGTTTAATGAAAATTCAGAAGTTGTGTTGAAAATTTTAGATTTGGGATTTATAAAAACATTTGGCAATAGTCATTGTCTTGGTTATCATAGTTATAATGAACACAAAGAATTTTTTATGCAACAGTTTAATAATGAAGTTGAAATTCTTCAAAAAATTAACAAGTATAACTTGGAAAATCAGAATGATCAAATACATGTTCCAAAATTTTTATATTCTGGTATGATTAATCAGCTTATCAAAGTTAAAGGTGGTTCGATGAGATGGGTTTCAGGACCTGTTATGGTACTTGAGTTTTTGAAAGATACTAGACATCCAGAAAATAAAAAAGAATTTCATTATGCTGAAACTGAAATATCTAGACTAGCTGGTATTGGTATCAGACATGAGGATATTAGCAAAGAGAATTTATTATATCAACAAAATTCTAAAATTACATTTGTTATTGATTTTCAATACGCAACTTCTGGGTTAAAGTTATCTAAGAAAGATGAAGGTGCTAGGTTTAAAAGGATCGTAAAAGAAGATTATAGTTGATATTACTGTGGTCTTGATTTATTATTTGTTGTTTTTTCCAATTTTTTTATTTTTTTTTTCAATTCTGTTTTTGTTTTATTATTTGCTTAAAGTTGAATCTGGGTTGATATTGCTAATCTTAATTTCTTATTTTCCATGAAAAATATGTTTATCCCTTCAATTTTATTTTATTATTTGCTAATCATTTTATTCTTTGCTGTACAATTATTTAAATACATATATCTTTCGTGTTATAGCTCCAATATTGACTAATTAAATTAAAACTATCACCAGTAATACACACTAATTAGTAATTTTACTGTACGAAATCCAAATTTATATGAGGGTTTATTTAAAGGATATACAGATTACACAGATTTATCTACTTATTTTCTACTCTTTCTTGATGAATTAACATAACGACCTTTACCAACTTTAACTTGAATTGGATTTGTATGATCTGCACCAGTGAAGAAAGGAGAAATAAAGTTATCAGCAGAACCACCACCAACAAACTCTTGCATAGCTTTTTCATTTTGTCTTAATTGCCATTTAGCATCTTTAATAGCTTGTTGATATTCTTTTTGATCTTCTCTTAAATAAATATTTTCTAATTTAGAATTACCTCTATGTTGATAACCTTGTTGACCATATTTTTTTTGATAATTTTTTGATAATGGTGAAGGTAATGAAAATTTATCACCTCTTCTATGCCATTCGAAATTCTTTTTTAAATGTGGAATAATATCACCAGTTTTAGCATTAATTGAAACAGCACATCTTAATAATGTATTACCACCACATGAAGGACAAAAATGTTTTGGTGTACCATCTTTTGGAATTGGTGTTAAGCTAAAACATGCATGACATCTATACATATAATTTCTAACTCTTTTGATTTGTAAACCTGATGTATAATTCATTAAATTTAAACCTATTTGTAATGCAACATTCTGTATAGCAAAATCACCAGTTGCTAAAGCTGCTTTAACTTTAGTTATATCTTTACCTGATGTTTCAACTCTTTCACTATCATCTTTTAATATTTCTTCATGTAAATTATCTGGCGTTATCCATTCTCCATCATCTTCAGCATCTGAAAAATCTTGATTTAATTGATCTTGGTCATCAGTATTTTCAATTTTTGTAATTGTTATATTTTCTTTAATTTCTTCTGGATTTTCTTGTGCTGGTTCTTCTTGTTGAACAACTTCAGTTTGTGGTTTCTTTCTATGTCTTTTACCACCTCTTCTAGTTTTCTTTTTTTTTTCAATAAATGGTTCTTCTAGTTGTTCATTTGTTGATTTTTCTTCTTCTTTCTTTTCTATTATTTCTTCTTCCTTAATATTTGAATCACTTTTAGCTGGAACAGTAGTCCATTCACCAGCTTCATCTTTGTTTTCAGTCTTATTTTCTTCTTCATTCTTTTCATTCAAATCTTTTTTATCGTCATTATCTCTTTTCTTCTTACCAAATTCTTTTTTTTCACCAGGATAAGTTCTTAATCTCCAAGGACCATTATTTAATTCACATTCAACTTCATAAACTAAAGCTAAAATATGAATATCATTTTGTGATAAAACAGAATAATCACCAGTAATTCTAGCAAAATCAACAACAGCTTTAATTGATTTTGGTTTTGGGTGTCTCACTTTTAAATTTTCATTCCATAAAATTAATTGTGATCTTGCAAATTCATCTTTTAATTCATTATAAACACCTGGAGTTGTAACAAAATTATTAGCATATGTTTGTAATTGTGATGCAGATTGAGTAATTAATGGACCTGCATCTAAAACTAATGTATTAATTTTCACTTTATTATCAACTGTAGACATGATAATTTTTATTTATAAGTTGAAGCTATATAATTAATGTATAGTACAAAAAGAATAGGTTTTTTTAGTTTTATCTTAAATTTATTCAAAAATTTTTCAATTCTTAAAAATTAAAAAAAAAAAAACAGTTCGGACAAGGCAGTGAAATCAGTCCGGTTAGCACAGACACCTGTACACTAATCTGGTATTCCGATGCACTTTCCGATGAAAAATTGAAAAGCGTTCACGAATTGTGCGATTTTGAACTTTTTGAAAATTTGCAACAACAGCGTATTTGTGGTAGCAACAACCAATAGATGGCTTTGAAAACATGTGAGATTCATGTGAATATTACGTAAGCTTCATTTTCGAGCACAAAATGTGGTTTAAATAGGAAGGTGAGGTCACTTTCGATCAGTTTCACATGTCTGCATTCAGTAATTAGGGAGGGTAACCCACTACAATTCTGCTGTTGTGCTACAACATCTGCTCTGTCGTAAAGAACTTTTGGTAATTTTGAGCCTTGTGAATACTTTTGAAACTATTGAATTACTTTGAGATATATAAGAAAAGAGAATTGTAAATAGAATACCAATTATTATCTCTTGGAATAAATTGTGTGTTGATATAGGGCTATAAATCAGTACACGACAGAGCTTTTGTTGTAACTAGAAGTTGCAAGATACAACTTTTTTTATTACAAATCTCTGGTGAATTCAATTAATATTGTTCAAAATTGAATTTTAGTCTTTTATTTCAATAAAGATTTATTTCTAGATGATAGATGTTACTATAATCTAAACATATTTTTCAAGTATTTGATTACTGAATCATGTAACTTGATCATGATAATTCAATTCAATTCAATTCAATGACTGTTTCTTTGGTTTAGTTATGAATTATTATTTCTTGTGAACTAGTACATTTCACTATCAGTGATCCCTTCACCATTGAGTTCTTCCATTGCATGTCATGTAGTCCAATCCACAGAACCATTCTTGTAGAAACTGTAGAAACATCTAGAAATGAAATTGAATCAAAATCAACAACGCGTTCAAGTTCAAGTTCATCGAGAAATTCATTCACCACTTCAGACATTCCTTTCTTTCTGCTTGAAACCCACAATCAACAACAGCAATGGTTAAAAAGGTCATCTTAAGAGGTTTACCTCTAGCTAAGAAGCAATTCAACGACGACAAGTACGAAGATGCTCATAAAACAACTACTTCAGTGTTAAATGATGATCCTGATTCATTTGACGCCCTTATACTTCAATCTGAAATCGAATGTAAATTGAAAATGTTTGATTCTGCATTGACTAATGCTATTAAAGCTTTAATTGAAGCTGAAGCTAAAGATGATAATGCTTTAATTGCTAAATCTTACAGAGCTAAATCAACTGTTTATTTCAGATTAAAATGTTTTTATGAAGCTTTACAACAAATTGTTTATGCTGAAAAATTAGCTCCTGAAGATGGTGAAATTACTTTATATAAATCAATGATTTATAAGAAATATGCTAAAGCTACTGAAAAATCAAAAGAAGAAATCGAAGAAATTGAACAAAAGATTAAGGATGGTTATGTTAAATCTCCTGTTTCAAGTAAAAAGAAAGCTAAATTAGATTCAACAACTAAGAAATCAACTCCTGTTACTGCTCCAAAACCTGTTCCATCCAAACCAGAACCAAAGATTGTTGAAATTGATGAAGAATCTGAAAAGAAAGCAATTCCAACTAAGACAACTTCAGCTCCAGCTCCAAAACCAGCTCCAGCTCCAATTACAAAAAAGGTTACTCCAAAACCACCATCTAAACAAAATTTAAGAACAGATTGGTATGATAGTCAAAGTGAAGTTTCTATTCAAGTTTTCATTAAATTTATTCAAAAAGATACCGTTAAAGCAGAATTTAAACCAGATTCATTATTATTTACTTTCCAAGATAAAAATAAATTTGATTATGAATATAAATTACCAAGTTTATCATCAAAGATTGATGCTGAAAAATCTTCTTTTAGAGTTTTCGGTACTAAATTAGAAATCACTTTAGTTAAATTAATTGCTACCAAATGGGAAAAATTAACAGTTGATGATAAATTAGAAACTGAAGCAGAATTACAAGGTGAAGTTTTCTCTTATCCAAGTTCTGCAGCTAAAAAAGTTGATTGGGATAACTTAGATGATGAAATCAAAGCTGATGGTGAAGATGAAGAAGATACTGATTCTCCTGATTATTTCTTTAAAAAATTATATAAAGATGCTGATGAAGATACAAGAAGAGCTATGATGAAGAGTTATGTTGAATCTCAAGGTACTGCTTTAAGTACTGATTGGAAAGATGTTGCTTCTAAAACTTATGAACCTGTTACCGATGATAAGTATAAAGATGATGATAAGAATTAGATTTTGCTATTATATTATGCATGTACTACATTGGCTACTACCTTCATTTTTATTTTGTTTGATTAATTAATCTATTTTTATTTTATTTCAAAAACTGCATTTTCTTTTTTTAAAAACATATTAATTAATTTTTTTTTCTTCTTGGTCTTTTAAGAAAAAAGAGCTTTATATTCTTTATTATTTACGTGACTTTACGTCCTTTTTTGTTTTAAATATAATTTTAATATTTTAAAAATTTTAAATTAATTGTTTTATATTTGAAAAATAAAGTAAAAATCCCAGCAAATACCGTAAATTAAATAACTAAAAACAAAGAACGAAAGAAGAAAGAAACGGAAAAACTGTTTTTATAAAAGAGTTTAATAAATCAAGAAAAAAATAAAACGGAAATAAAAAAACAACTAAAAAGAATAAATTAAAAAATTAAGAATCGAAAGAATGGAAATAAAATAATAAAAGAATAAAAGAATAAATTAAAAAAGAACAAAAAATTAACGACAGAACCAATTAAGAAAAAAAAAGCAAATTAATAAAAAAATAGTATAGTAATCATTAAAAATGATTTAAACATCCATAAAATAAAAAAGACATAAAGATAAAAGGTAATCTAATTGAAACGAAATGAACCTTCAGGAGTACCAGTACCTAAAACACTAACACGAGTATCAGAACTTGAAAAAATATTACTTGATCTATCAACAGTCTGATCTAATTTCTTAGTAACATTTTTTAATTTATCATTAGAATTAACATATGAAAATGTAGGTGGTGGATTATTTTCTTTATCTTCAAGTTCTTCTAGTTCAATCATTGAGTCAGTCAATTCAGTAACTGGTGGTTGAATGATTCCTTCTTGTTCATCTTCATCTTCACGTTGTAGTTGAGTAGTTGCTGGTCTTTTACCATACTTATTTACTTCAACTTGATTTAAATTAACCTTTATATTAAACTGTGAATTTGAGATATAATCAGGAACAAGTATTTTGTTATTATTGTTGGAACTTAAAGTTGGTATTTGAGATGGAGGAACTTTAATTTCAGGTGGAGTTGGCGTTCTTCTTAACATTTTTGATGGAGATTTTAGTGATGGTAATTTCAATTTAGCATATTTTCTAGAAGATGAAGTTGGAAATTGTAAAGGTTGATCATCATTTCCATGAAATATTGGTATTTGTGTATTAATATGTCTATTAAGAGCTATTGGAGAACCACCCGGTATCACTATTGGATTTTTAGATATTTTAGAAATAATCGAAGGATCATGATTTATTCCTCCAGAACAACTATTAGTAGTTGAATGTGTTGAGCCTCTAGATGACTTTTTAGCAACAAAAAGAGGAGTTGGAACAGGATTTGGAATATTAGAAACTGAAATTTGTGACTTATTAAATCTAATTCTTTTAAGTGGTGAACCTTCTTTTGAATTAAATGGATTATAACCTAAATCACTATTTGAGCGCCTTATTATAGAATTTGAATTAGAACGTGAAACTGGAGTTGTTGATCTAGTTGATGATCTTGAACTAACAGGTCTGGTTGATCTTAAATCTGATAATGAACGTGGAACTTGAATTTGCCTTAAAGGTTGTAGTTGCTGTTTCTTACGATATTGTTGTTGTTGTATTGGTCTTTTGCCAACTTTTGAAGCTGCATTTCTAGATTTTGCATTTGAAACTCCTCCTCTATTATATGGAGATTGATTACGTTTTCTTGGTGCTAAATATTTTTCATAAATTTGATCAAGTGTTGTTAAATAAGGTTCATTATGAATTTTAAAAACTTTGCTAGTTTGATTTTCATAGTATTTAACTTTCAATTTCAACTCCTGAATAACAATTGGCAGTTCTTTCATAAATCTATTTCTTAATTTTTCTTCTTCTCTTAAAATTGCTAAATAGTTTCTATCCAATAACCTTTTAGTATTCTGAGAGTCTTTATCTAATTGTTGTTTATCAGCCAGTAAGTCATCTAAGTTAGACATTAATTCTAAAATTGGTTTCAAATTTTGAACTTCCTTACATAATCTTTCAATTTCATTATTATGCTTTTCCAGCAATTCATCATCATACTTTTCTTTATCATTAATATAAAATTCTTCAAAATTTTGTCTATCTTCAAGATTATACATTAAGGTATCCCAATATGATTGAATTCTTAACCTACTACCTTCAATGAACTTAGAAATATTTGCTCTTTTTTCTTGGTTTAATTCAATCAACAATCTTTCAAAATTCATAAATGATGTAGTTTTCAAATTTTTATTCATTTTTAAAAAATGCTTAATTTCATCACTTTCAGGTCTCAAAATCATCCACAATTTTTCAACTTCATTCATATAATTTGTTAATTGTAATTCTCTTTCTGATTTGATAGTATTTAATCCTAATAATGTTGCTTTATACTTGGAAATTGTATCTGATTTAAGTCCAATCTTATCAACTATTAAAGATTGATCATATAATGTTAAATCTAAATTTAAAGTATTTAAATCAGTTTCTAATAATTTAGCAACTTCTCTTATTTCTTTAATTGTATTTAATATATCATTTGATTTATTAGATATTTGAATCTTAGCATCATTTATTTGTTTATCTATAACTTCCATAAATCCATAACCTAACTGATTAAAATTGGTTAATTGTAAATTTTGGATATCAATATCTGAAGGTTGCATGTTTAAATATTTAATTGTATCATTTTTAGTTGGAATTGAAGTTAGAAATGAAACATTATTATAATCATCTAAATTTTCAACTAATTTATAAAATTCATTTAATTTAAATGCAAATGAATGAATTTCTTCATGTAATAAGATTTTTATTTTATTTGTATCTTGTTGTAATTCATTATTCAATTTTATCATAGTGTCAAAACGATTACAATATAAAGATAATTTTGTAAATTGACCTGATTTGAAATCATTAATTATTTTATCATTTTTTAAATTATTAAAATCAGTCTCTATAATTTGGCTAGAAGGTGGAATATATGACCTTAGAAGATTCATTATTTTTGAGTTTGACTGTAATGAATTTATAAACTGTGAATCTAGTTCTTCTTTCTTTATTTCTAAATTACTTTGATAATCATTAATTGTTGAATTAATTGATGATAAACAATCATCCAGATTTAATTCATCACTTCCAATTTTTTCACTTAAATCATTTAATTGATGTAATGATTTAACAGTTGACTCTATCGTAAGAGGTGGTTTCATGTTTTTTATAATTTCAGTATTAGTTTGTATTTGTTGTTGTGGTTGGGTATCTATAAGCTGATTTTGCTGATTTAACTGAAGAGATGACTGTTGTTGTTGTTGTTGTGATATTTGTTGTTGTTTATTATTTTCAGTTTCTTCTTCTTGTTTATTATTTTTAAATTCTATTTGATTTGGGTCAATTATTTGAGCTATTATCATTGCAATTTCATTCGGTGAAAGATTCTTTAAGGCGCTTAACACCTTTGAATGCTGCTCCATGATGAGTTGACTTGGATGATATTAATAGAGATGAGACTGTCAATGAATGAAGAAATAGGGAAATGGAGTTAGCTGAATATAAAACTTGATGTTTTGCCTTTGAAAACAACTGTTGGACAGGAGAATCTGATACATCATCTCAACAAAATCAACAAAATTCGAAATTGTAAACAAACATGTCCGAGTGCGTAAATGCGGCGCGCAGGCCCTGCGTTTGTTTACTTTTTTTCTAATTGGGACTAATTGGATAGCAAATAGCAAATAGCTTTTCAACGAATTCAAATAACAAGCTATATAAAGTTATTATAAACTCAATAAATACAAAACATAGAAAAGTAAAACTCAAGGTAGAAAAATAAAAATAAAAATGAAAGTGTTTTTGTTATTTATTTATTTAGTAAAAGAACAGAACATATTAATTTAATCATGCAGTTGGAACAATCCAATCAATTAAATATTTACGCCATTTTGGATGTTTCTTTGGACCACCAGCTTCAGCTTCTAGATATGCCATGAATTTCTCATGTAATTCAACTTCTTCTAATCCTGTAGTTAAATCAGCTTCAATTGGTTTAACAAATTTTGTTCTTTTATATAGTTTCCAGAATATAAATAAGGCAATATCAACAAAAACCATTAAATATGAGAATAAAAATGTTGAAACTGACCAAGAACCAGGTAAGAAAACTTGATAACCTTGAACACCTAACATTGCAACAATTATAATTAAACCATAAATTGCAGTATAAGGCATGAACCAAGCTCTAAATGGAAAAGTTGATCTATCTAAACCTTTTGCATTAACAGCACGATAAAATCCTAAATATGTAATGATCATAAAACTAAAGTTCAACAGTTGAGAAGCAGTAACTAAACTAACAATCCAATTCAAAACAGTTTGTGAACTTTTACTTAATTCCATAAAAGCTAAGAATCCCCAACATAATGAAAATAAAACTGCATAAATTGGAACACCATCTTTATTACAATGGGTAAAAATCCATGGTGCTTTTTTATCTAATGCCAGTCCATATAATGTTCTTGAACTACAATAACAGTATGAATTACCAGCTGAGAAAGCTGTTGTTAATAAAATTGCATTAACCAAGTTAGGTAAGAATTTAATACCCATATTTTTCATAGCAATTGTATAAGCACTTGAACCTGCAAAACTTTTATTCAAAGCTAAAGCTTCAAGTAAATTTGAGTCTTTTGCTGAAATAACTGTACCAATAGCCCATGCACCACCAACAAAGAAAACAAAAATTCTGATAAAAACAGCCTTATAACATGAAGGCATCACTTTACGTGGATTTTTAACCTCACTAAAAGAAAGAAAGAAAAAAAAAGATTTGTTAGTATATTTTTAATAAATCAAGTTGATGAAATTGAAATTGTTACATACCCAGCAGCTAGTGAAATATATTCTGGACCAGCAATTAAAAATGAATAAGCAATTGCAGATTGTAAAAATCCTTGAAATCTACCTAAAGAACCATCATGTAAATAAGGAATCATTGGTTGTTCTTTCCAATATCTAAAACCATAAACATCACGTTGTGGATTTGCTCCAACCATTGTAAAGAAAACAAATATAATTAAACCAATAGCCAAAAGAACTTTGAATATACCAAACCAAAATTCAAATTCACCATAATATTTAACAGTTGATATATTAATTAAGAAAAAAGCAACCATCATAACGGAGAAAACAATAGCTGGAGAATAATCATCAGCCCAATAATTAACTAGTGTATTGAATAAAGTCAATTCCCAAGGGATTAAAGAACCTTGTAAAACCCAATAATTCCAACCAGATGTAAAACTTAAAGCATCATCAACAACTCTTTCTCCTAATCTAATAAAAGGAGAAGGAATTGGCAGATAGCAGACCATTTCTGCACAACAGACATTTGTAGCAAAGATTGGAGTACACCAAAATAGACAACCAAGCAATAAACTAAGAGGTCCAACTTTAGTTAAAGTTGTAGTAACATTCTATGAGCAAAAAAATAGGTATTATTAGTATTTGAAGAGTTAAATGTAAATAAAAACATGAAAATAACAGTTGAAAAGTTGAAAACCGTTGAAGTTTCGTGGTGGTTGAGCCTCGCAACCGTTTTTTTCATCGAGACGGACAAAAAAAATTAAAAGATTTATACATACAGTGAACTGGAATAAGATAAGATTGGAATAAAAATGAAATGTTAGTATTCTTTGGTGAAAAAATAAATTCAATTGAAAGATATGAAAAAAAAAAAATTTTCATCTGAATTATTAGCAAAAAAGTAAAAAAAACATACCATACCAACACCAATAGTACTATATTAAAATAAAAATAATTTGTTAGTATAATTGATCAATTAATCTGCTTAAGCATGATGTAATAAAAACATAAATATGGTTAAAAGAATACATACCCACCAATTGCAATCAATTGTAACTGACGACCTGATAAATTTCTATGAACATGACCTTTCTTCATTTGTTCCATTTGAAACTCTATATCAGAACTAGAATCTGAAGTATCTTCATAGAGACCAGCTTCAGGATCATTTTTTTCAAATTGACTACCTCTTCTTGAATTTGAATGAGTGACTTCAATTTTATCCTGTTGAGCTTTACTGACTGCTTTAACCGGTGGAATTGGTATAAAGACATCCTTCAATTTTGTTAATACCTTGTTTCCAGCACCTGACATTATTGTTATTATCTATATTATAAAAATTTAGGTGTATCTTTATAAAGTACCTTGAAATGATTTTCAGAAGAAGAAAAGAGGGAATACAAGTAGATTTATATGAAAAAAACAGAGAAAATGCCCTAGTGAAGAATTAAAACAGCTAAAATTGCAAAATAAAAATTACATGTACGCAAAATTCCCAGAATTACACACCTTTTTCACGGAATATTGCTTTTTGTAGGTACATGTATAAGTGAATCAATTCTTCAGAAGGATATATTTTTAGTGATGCCTTGCATGTTTTAATCACGAAACCACTGCATGTAAGCTCATCGTAGAGATTACGTAACACCATATTTCCTAATTTCACATTTTTTTTTAAACTCCTCGAGATTGCACAGCCGTGCGTTAGAAATGCCACACTTTTTGCCGAAAAAAAACAAACTTAAATTAAAGTTGGATGACGTAAATAACTCTATTAAAGTCTTGAAGAGGACCCTTTGAATTAAACTTATCAGGATTCAGGGACAGGGGGATTTCCAATTTTACAGTATATGTTTAGGTTTCAGCATATATAGCTAATTAAATTAATTGATATTGAAAAGAGGAAAAGTCAAAAGAACATGCACTAATAGAAGAAGAACAAAGAGTGTACTCAGAGACAAAAACTCATGTTGCAGAGGTTCCACAGTTAAATTGTAACCACAATATCTCTATACGATTAAGTTAACGTTCGGATTAACCGTACGTATATAAGTTATAAGCTCCCTGTCCGGTTTTCTCGACTATATATAGCTAGCTATATAGGTTTTGAATGAATGTATAAGTGTACACATATAGTTAATAACATTACCAATACCAATGCTCAATTTCTGGCTTATAATTGGTTGAAATTGTTGAATCAAATTGTGGTGGATACAGAAGTAACTTTATTTAATTAATTAAGCTGAAAAAAAAAACATATCTTACTCAATATCATCTGACCAGATGTAGTACACATATATAGCTATGATAAACTCTTGTATAGCAATAATTTAACGTAACTACATGTAGACTCTGGTTTTTACTGTTTACTGTTTACTAGCTGTTTAATATAACGTATAACGTATAACGTATAACATACATGCATATAAATTAAGCAAAAAAAAAAGAAAATCTCTATAATTAATCTATTCACCAACTCCATCATTAATTTCTGGAAACAATCCATCAAATATTTCATCTAATAAACTTAAGACTAATTGAGTATTTAAAATATCATTTTGTAACAATTGAAAAACTGAATCAGCAGCATATTTTGATCCTTCAATCCCAAATATTTTTGAACATGAATCAATTATAAATGCTTCTAATATAGCTTTTGCTTGATGTTTTGTATGTAATTTTTCAATAATTGTTCTTTCAACACCACTTGATTTCATAAATTCACCATCTGGAAATAAAATTTCTTGAAATTTAGTTAAAATTGTTGAAATTGTATTATCTTGTTTTAATTTCGTATCAATACTTAACCTAGCCATTTTTTCAATTGTTGATCCAAGTAATTGTTGTAAAACTAATATAATTGCTCTACCTCTAAGCCATGATTTTGATTTATTTAAATGAAAGATTGAAACAATTAAATCACAAATTGGTTTAACAAATGAAATATGTTGATCATCATCTTTTAATTTTCCTAATTCATCTTCTTCAAATGCTGATAATTCATTTTCCATTTCTGATGATTGTGGATCATTCATTAATAAGGATGATGAATCTGATGAATCTGAAACTTTGAATCGAGCTTGAGAATATGCCAACTGACTCGAAACCCTATTATATAATTTGGTAGTCATGTTAACGACATTTGTTTTTGTAGTCGGTTTAACGCTTTGTAATGACTCTTCTAAATGAATTGTAAAGACTTCACTTGATAAAAAATCTCTAAATAGTCTATCTGAACAAACTTCTGGGATTTCAATTAATTTTTGTAAATATAATTCTAATTTAGTTTTTCTTTCTTCAGTTAGTGAATTTTGTTGAAATTTCATAACAACTTTTCTCTTTGGAAACTCAAGATCATCAACAGCTTCATATTTATATTTTAAATAATTATGTAATTTATAAAATTGACTAAATCTTCTAGCAACCATCCAACCAGCTGTAACAATATTTGAATCTTCACTTGACAATTTTTGAACTTCAATAATGTATAAAACAAAATCTTTACCATCTTCAGATGTATTAACATATGATTGAATACTAACTTTAGATTTTCCAAATAAACTATTTTCATTTTCTTGAACTGTATATTGATGTTTTTGTAATTCTTTAAATTGAAGTTCTTTACCTAGATTTAATTTAGATTTAGTTAAAATTCTCAGTTCAGCAACATTATTCGTCAATGTAGCTTTAGTTAATAAAGGTTCAATAATTAATAGTTGTTGTTGTAATCTTTGAATTTCTTGATCTAATTTGATAACTTCATCGCCTAAATTAAGAGCACCAGGAGCAGCAACATTAACTTCATTTGATCCATTTAATATTGCTGATGAAACCATTGATTCATTCCCATTCATTAATGATTCATCATCTGAAATAAATTCATTATTATTATCAAACAATCTAGTTGATGAACCCTTATCTGAGTCATGACCACCATCTGAAGGATAATCATCAAATAATCCTGAATCGTCAGTACCAAATAAATCTTTTGCAACATCTTTACCAATTAATCTTGAATTTCTTGGAGTACTAGAAGGAGTAGTTGAAACAGAATTAGAATTACCAGTACCAGTTAAGTCATCAGTTGATGCTCCGTTTATTTCACCAACATTACTAGTAGAACCAAAATCAGTACTATTACTACTTGTACTATTAACTCTAAATTGAGTTGGTCTATCACTATCATTCATAATTTCAGTTAATGCATTTTCAACAGCATTTAAAACTGCATGACTCACTTTCATATCATCATTTTCATCACCTGAATCATCTTTATCATAATTGGATAATGGATCATCATCTTGTAAATCATCCAAATTTTTACTTTCATTAGTTTGTTGTAATCTCTGTTGTTGATCTTGAGTTTGTGTAGCCAACAGTTTTAAAAATAAATCAGATTGTTTAAAAGCAACAAAATCGGAATTTTCCATACGTTCACATATTTTTTGCTGTAAGAGCAATAAACTTCTTCTAGCTTTAAAATATAACTTTGGATCAGCTGGTTCTGTATTAACAAAACTAGAAACATTAGAATAACATTTGATTTCAATTTTCAATAATTTATTTGAAAAGAATTGTTGAAAGATCTGTCTAATATCATTATCTTGTGACATATCATTATTTAAATAATCAGTATTGTTTAAATCTTCTTCTTCTGAATCACTATCATATTGAGCACCTGGACCAGGTAATGTTTCTAAAGGATTTCTTATACCATTAACAATTAACCAATATTGTAATAAAGGAGTTCTTCTTCTTTGTTCCATGAATTCAGTAAAATAGGATAATGCTAAAGGATCATTCAAAACTTTATTTAGTGTTAAGTTTACTTTTACTTGAGGAACAGTTTTAGTATCATAATCATAATTTGTTTTACCAGAATTTGGAGTAGTCTTATTATTATTATTTGTATCATCAGATACAATTGAAAGTAATTTTGATTCTGCAGCTGAATGAATGGCTTGTAATCTGGTACTATACGTTTTAATTGAATCAGATTCACCATCTTTAATACCATCTTCAATTTCTTTAGCTAATTTTTGAATTTTTAAGGAATAATAGTACTTATAATGTTGTAATTCAGCTTTTGAATCACATGATGTAACTTTCTTTAAAATTTTATCATATGCAATAGAATCAGATTTTGTGCTTAAACCATATTTAGCCATTGATGAAGCTTTTAGTTTCTTTTTTCTTGCATCAGCAGCAGCTAAACCATTTGTTTCTAAACTATGCTTATCTAAAACATTTCTAAATCTTTTAACATCAGCACGATCTTTCATAACATCACCTAATTTATCAACAATTAAACGATTATAAAAATCAGGATCACTAAATAGTCTAATAACAGGAAATAAAACACAATTTGAAACTATTTCTCTAACAAGTATAAAAACAGGAGGGGAGTTTAAATCTTCTTCAATAATTAAATAAGGTAATAATTTTGAAATTAAATTAGACATATATAGTTTAATATCTTTTTCTTTATCAAAACTTTTAATTTTCAAAGCTGGGTGTAATTTCCCTTTATTAAAATTAGTTGCTATTATATTATCTAAATCCCAAGTATTAGTTAATGATCTATTAATTACAGTTTTTTTATTTTTAACTAAATCATGAGCCATAACAAAATTATTAAAATGATCATTAAATAGTGGAACAATTTTATAAACTATTAAATCTGTAAAATCTGTATCATGTAATCTAGTTTGTAAATGATTAATCACATGTTCAAAAGTATGTTGTAAATCAACTATAAAAGTTTTATTAGGTGATATTCTTTCAAACCAAGATTCAACAAATGTTTCAATAATTGAATTGATTAATTGATTTAATGTTTCATTGATTAAGAAATTTTCAGGATAAATATTTAATTCTGTAATTTTAGAATCATTTTCTAATTTTTTTAATTCTAATTCCCAAGTTTTTGTATTTGTAAATTGAAATTTTTTAAATTTATTAGCTAATTTTGAATTACATTTTGTTTTTGTTATATTTAATTCATTATCTGATGATTGAAAATAAAATGAAATCCATATAGTGAAAACAATAGGTAACAGTGCTCCAATCCATATGAAAAAAAAGTTTGATATCAAATTATAAACAAAAGTCAGGCCTAGAAATATAAAAAGAATATTTTGCCAATTTATAGAATTTAAATCTTCAAGTGTGTTTGCTTCATTATTTGGTGTTGTTGTTGTTGTTGGTGGTGTTTTTGTTGTTATCGTTTCTTCTTCTAGTGATGGAGTGCTTTCTCTAGCAATGTTAGCAAGTTTGGTCTCATTGGTGAGATCATTAGTATCAGCATGTGATGTATTAGACATTTGAAAGCCATAAGATGATAAGTAAGGAACGTAAGCTGTGAATTTGTAGTAATCTATCCTTTAATTCAATACGATTGCCTCTGTGTCTCTGTCTTCTGGAACGGATCTACACCGCCTTGAAATGATTTTTTATAAAGAAAATTGAAGCTAGGCTGCTGCTAAAAGATTAAGATGACCATTTATTTACTCCCCTTTAAGACTTTAAAGTTCTTCGTATTATCGTATATCGAAAGAGTCGGGACTGGTTGAAATCAATAAAGATGCTGTTGTATAAGCTCAATAATGTTCCTAGTTTTGTGACAACAGCTTTACACACCTACTTTACTCCTTTCCATTTATTTTGAGTGTCTCCAAACATGAATTTACATCAAACTATCATCAACTCTTATTCTTTACTTATATTCATAAACTTAGCTCAATCTTTAGCATCAAAGACATCAACAAAAACAACAACAACAACAACAACGACAACACCTTTTATTATTAATGCTTATACTACTCCAGTAACTGAAACAGCAGAAACGGCATCTTGGAACACACCATTGACCAAAATTACAGTAACTGATATCACTAATACTAATCAGAAAATCACTGGCTTGACTTATTTTGTTTATAATTTAAAAAAATCTGAGGATGATTCTAGTTGGATTGATTCAAAATGCTCTTATTCTATAACAGAATGGACTCAGTGGAGCCAATGGAGTCAGTGGAGTCAGTGGAGTCAGTGGAGTCAGTGGAGTCAGTGGACTACTTGGTCAGGTCATGGTCATGTAAAACGAGAAACACAATCAAATACAGAAACATCATCAGTAGTTACTTTTTCCTTATCTGAATTAACCACATTCACTTTTAATCCTGATATGATGGTTACCTGTGGTGCTGAAGTTTTCATGAAATATTACCAAACAGAAAATGCTGTTAAAACGAATACTGGTGGGACTTCTTGTATTCGAGGTTTAAATTATGGAGGTAATTCATATAGTACATATACAATGTGTTACAAGTCAGCAATTGAAAGTGATGGAGAGATCCATAGTTTTTTAACTGAAAATACTCAAAATCCATATGTTTCTCTTTATACAAGTGTTTTGGAAAAATATAGGTATCAGAATATAATGGCTAATGAAACTAACAAAAAAGAAGCTTTTGCTGCTATTTATAATTTGAATTTTCAATTACCAGATTCTATAAAATATGATCTTTTAAATAATATGATGTATTGCTTTGGTTATGGGATATTTAATTATCAAGAAGGTGAATCTGCTGATTATATCGTTGAAGATCAAGATTCCTATAATTATAAGCAATATAATAATGATGATTCAGTACTCTTAATGATCGGTGATGGTTTAGAATCACTATTTTCAAGCTCATATTTTTTTGATTTTATAAGATTTGGAAATACAACACATTACTTAAACATAGGAAGGTTGGAAGATGGTACAGTATCAATAAATACCACTTCAATATCCAATGATGATTACTTAATATTTCCAACATCTATTATATTGAATGAGAATAGAGATTATATCTTTGATGTTGGCTGTTCATGATTTATTAATCATATTTCGATCTGTAATTTACATTATGGCTCTAGTATACGTATTAATTATAATATTAATTTTGTGTTTATATATGATTCAATATTAACTTGATTTGAATTTAATTGTGGGGTTTTGGGTGATTCACTCCACCGTTTTATATTCTTTTAATTCGGTATATCGATCATAATTTTATCCTTAATTTAATTTATCTTGGTATTTGGGCTTGTAGATAGCTAGACCCTTTCGACAGATGACTCTATATGTGATATTATGTCTACAGGCATGTCGACACCCATAATTAAATTCGGGTTTTCTTCCATATCAACAATGATTCAACATTCATATTTTCAGTTATATATGACTTAGCAAGCCAATTACAATTAAAGTATACCAATTCATATCAGATTCAATTTTTTCAATTAACTATAAAAACTTAATAAAATTTTAAGTCTAATAAAGATCCATGAATGAATTTATGATACATGTAACAAAATATGATATCAAATTAACCTAAGGAATATGGAATGAACAAAAGTATCTTATTTAAATTTATCTTGTTTAAATTAGCTAGCTCAAATCTTTAATTGTTGCATCAACTTCTATAATTGTTTGATTATTTTGATCATCAATTTTCGTAATACACATGTATACATGTAGAATTTTTAAAAAACTATTAAAAAAAATTAATTAAAAAAAGGGAATCAATTCGAATTCTTTACTCACTAATTAATTAATTATTAAGTAGAATAGAATTATCATCTTCGTAATAAACTTTTTTAACTGAAAATCTTTATATAATTTAATTAGGAACCAATTTAAATGGTTTATATCAAACCATCTATTCAAATTATCCAGATATTCAATAAACTAACAGTTTCAATCCATCAGTTTTCATTTCCTTTTTTAAATCTAGTTTAGTTGAGTATTAATTAATACCTGAATCTGTGCCTATATACACCAATATTTAATTATAAATTCATTAAATATTAATACATATATGTAGCAGAAATGCATGCGGCGGGCTTTTTTGCCCAATTAGGCAGCTTTCCTCTCCGAGAGAAATCCGGAATTCTGGATTAAATTTATCGGAAGAATCATAAGAACT
>JAJLSG010000451.1:0-21860 GCA_030567495.1 Ambrosiozyma neoplatypodis | reverse complement strand
TAATAGCATATAATTGCTAATTAATTAACATTAAAGTTCTAAAAAAAAGTTCTAAAAACGTATATTAAACTCAAGATCTAGAACTTAATTTGAAATAGCTAGACATTTGAATGATTTGATTGGTGATCTAAGATAAACATATGTAATATCTGATTCTATTACATTGATGTTGAATTAGGTTTAACATGTTGCAGCTAGTCGATCAAATGATACGTACTTCAACGTACATAAACCTAATAATAAGCCATGTATGTGTACAGGAGAGGTTTAAACCGTATTTGCTATATAGACATTCATATGATGAGTCTTTTGATGACACATGAGAATTGCGAACTATAAATAATCTGAAGAAAGTATATTGCTCCTTCTTCAGAGTACTTAACCGAAGTAGAATCCAATTTAATTGAACAATATATATGTTAATTATACTTCAATTATTAAAAACAAACAATTTTAAAAAATGGCTTTAGAAACTAACAAGATTATCAACAATAACAACAATATATGTAGAATAATTGGTGCTTCAAGTGCTTGTAAAGATTATGATGAAAATGAAAAGAGAATAGCAATTGGTTTGGTTACAATTGGACCCGGAACAAACACCAAGAAAGCTGGATATCTAGAAACTGTTCCAACAAGCACTAGAGTTGAAGAATTACTAGCTATTGATCATGCTCTACATGAAATTAAATACCTTCAATCAATATCACCAGCAAGTCAATATATAATAATATCCGATTCAGAATACGCAGTTAATTCATTGACTAAATGGTTTCATAGATGGATTAGAGATAAATGGATAGGAGCTGATGGTAAATTAGTTGAAAATAGAATGATAATTAAAAGATTATTAATGTTGAAATTAAAACTTTCATTTAACACCAAGATAAAAATTATTTATGCCTCTAATAAAAATAAAAAACAAGTTGTGAATAAAGATATTGTGAATTTAAATAGTCTGGTGCTTCTGGCTAGAGAGTATGCTGCAGCTAAGATTGAACAGATTGAACGGGAAGATGTTTATTATGAAAAAATTTATAATACTTTATTTAATACATGTAATTTCGGAGTTACTGGTTACTCCAACTGATTTTGTTGTATACTTCTTTATTTATGGTATTTGTTTTATTAATATTGACATTAGATTTGTAGATTTATAAAAAAAAGCAAAAGCTATACGGTAAACATAAAGACGAAAATATAACATCACTAACATAATTGAAAATCCCACAATTTTTGATTATATCATTGATTTTCTTTGCTTAAATTAACTAAATTTCTAGGACGTAATTTCAATCTATCACTATTCTTCAACAACAAAACATTAGTATGATGCTTCATATCAATGGTATTACAACTATCCATTAATTTGAAAATACTTAATGAATGAGGTAATTTAGGTAAACTTAATTCAGTAAAATGTGAAGATAATCTTGAATTCAAACAATTGGGCTGAAATTCTAAAACAAATTCATTTAATTTTTTATTATTTTTAAATAATTTAATATCTCTAAAATTGATTTTATCAAATGGTAATATAATTAGTTTAAAATAGAACAATTTATTTAATTTCTCTAGATTGTTTTCTAAGAAAACCAAAATCATATCATACAACAAAGAAGTTAAATTCAATTCTAATATTTTTAAATTAGTTAAATTATCAATATCATTACTGAAACCAGAAATATTGAAATCTAATTTTAAGATTTCTAATGAACTTGGATAATTGGTAAATGAAATATGTCTAGTTGGAATTGGATTTTGTCTCGATATGATTATCAATTCATGTAAATTAGTTAATTTTTGGAAAGTTAATTCAGATAAACGACATTTAATTGAGTATCTTTCGGGTATCCAATTCAAATAAAATGATTTAATATTATTAGGCAATGAATTAATAAAATCTTGTAACTTTTTAGTTATTAATCTATCACTTGATAAATAATGAATTTTAATCTGATTTAATCTGGAAAGTTTAGTTGAATTTGAAATTGTTGGTAGACTATTTGATAAAAAGCCAATTTTCAATAATAAAACTTCTAAGTGTATTGGTAATTTAATTGAATTATCCATGAAGTCACAATTAATAAAATTTAGTACTCTGATTGAATCTGGAATTTTATCTATAAATGATGAATGTATTGAACATTTATCTAATGTTAATGAATATAATCTTATTGGATTATTAAAAATTGGATCTATTTTATATAGGGATAAATTATAAAGTGATAATGTTTCAGTAAATTGATTACAAATATCAAATCTTCTTAATGTTTTCTTTTCAGAGTTGAACAAATCCAACCACTCAATTTTAATATCTTTAAACTCATTTGATTCATTCCACAACGATTTAACCAATTCATTATTATCTTGATAATTGAATGAGTAATTTATATCATTAACATATTTTAAAAAATCTTTATAAATTGATAATTTATTCAAATTAGATTTGTGTAAACTTATTTTAATTTCAATTGAATCATTACTTTTATTATTTTCGTTTTCATTTGTAGATAAATATGAGATTAGATGAACAGCTTTTCTTGTAAGTTTTAAATCATATTTGGTTTTATCAAATAAATGAAAAGATTTACCACTATTAGTATCTGTTGTAGCCCATTTAGCAATCAATGAAAAATCCAAATCACTATAATCTTTCAATTCAATTTTTAAAACTTTCAACTTATTCAATCTAGTTAGCTGAGAAGAGACTATATTATTATTAGATGAATTAATATAAATTTTAGTTGCAGTTGTAATATATTGATTCATATGATCTTGATTATCAAATGTTTCATATTTACCAAATGATTGAAATTCAACTTCGTTGAATCGTGAATTTAGAAAACTTGGTTTAAACAACAACTGAACTGGTTTCATGAACGATTGAGTCTCTTTATTGTATGAATTATTATGAATCCAAATGAATTTCTTACATTTAATATCTTTATCAATTATGAATTTAATTAATTTATAAATTTCAACTGATACAATAGGTATGAACTCAGTTGATTTAATTAAATAATTTGAATAATTGTTTAATTTATAATTAGGAAATCTAATTTGTAAATCATTTTTAATAACATTCATTATAAATTCACATTGAATTAAACCTTGTCTTATCAATTCATCTAAATGATTATCTTTCCCAATATAATTGATTATTTGATTAATTGTAAATTCACTAAATAATATCCTAACCATGATTTCATATTGAAGTTCAATTGGAAGAGAAGTTATAATTTTAATTGATGAAATAGAAGCTAATTCTAGACTTAAAGACTGAATATTTGGTCCTTTTTGAAAACCATTTAGTAATGAAGATAATTTTGAAAACATCAGATTGTTCTTGTACATATGTTAACATCAACCATCAATCATGTCTAACAAACACTTAAAGATGATAAACATATATTCTTATATACTATCCAAGAGATGCACCCCTTTCAAGAGGCAACAGGATCTTTAACAGTTCTGTGTTACTCTTGAAACATGTTTTAAACAGGAACAAAACAAAACAAAACAGCAGCTCTAGGCCTCGTGCACGTGACTGAAAGTCATGTGACGCCCTTAGTTTCGGATCCGGATATCAATTCCATCTGATATAACTAAACAAATTACAAATATTAAGGAATCCATTAAATCAATCTAAAACTATAAACTACAGGATAACGTAACATCACTAACACAATTCAAAACTCCACAATTTTTAATTAAATCATTAATTTTATTAACTTTCAAATGATATTTAGTTTTAGAAAAATCAAGATCATCAAAATCCATAATATCAAAATACAATTTCCCTTCATTTTTATCAATATATGCCTTGTTTATTCTAAACTTATTTAAATGAATTGGTAAATCATCATCAATCTGTAAATAGATATCTTTAGGATAATCATGACCATTCTCATCAGATTCATCATTTTTATCACAAAATACTAAATGAAATAACATTAATCTTGGAAACTGGAATTTTTTAATATGTAAATCTCTAAATGGAATTGCAAGATGAAATTCTAATAAATTTGGAAAACAACTTGATAAACTATCAACAACTGAATTTAATTCATTAGGTTTTGAATCACTAACATCAAAATAAATTGATCTTAAATTTGGAAATATCATATAGTCCAAATATGGATTTCTTCTAAACTTGATGGTAATTTATTCATTTTAAAACGATATTCACACCATTCTCCAGTGATAAATAGTAAACCACCAAGTGAAGAAAGATCCAATTCAACACCTGATCCACCATTTGCTATACATAATGATAAAACTGATGCAGGTAGCATATCAATGAATTTTTGTATATGATCAATCACATCTAACAAAACGACTTTCAATCTAGTGAAGTTGTATTTAATTATTGGTTGTGGTTGTGTTTCACCTCTTTCATCTTTTTCCTCTCTGAAATGAAATTCATCTAACTGTAAAGGTAAATTCAAAACATAGGGACAACTGGAATCAAACATACAAAAACCGATTCTTAAGTATTTAAGTGAATTTGGAAGTGATTGTAAACAGTTTGTAGAAATGTTACAGAACCAGATATTTAGTGATTTTAATTTATTGAAACCATTTAATGAACCAATATTCAAATTACGAATTTCTAATGATTTTAAATTAGAAATACATACTTTAGTATATTCAAACATTATATCTCTTTTTTCTTGAAAATTTAATTCTAATGAGTCAATCCATATCAATTTTTCAAGTACTTGAAAAATACCTTCATTTTCAATTGTTCCATCAATTGATAAAATCAATTTTTTAAGAGCTGATCCAAGTAATTTCAATTTATCAAAAAAACAAATGTTTCGAATAACAAATCCTGTGTTATTTTCCAAAGTTAAACATAATCCATGTTCAATTTTTAGATATTTACCAATATCAGCAATCCATTTCAATGTTTCATCGGAAAACCCAAAGAGTCGATTTTTATATGTAAGTAATATAATTGATTTAAGTTTTTCAGGAAATTTAACACAAAATAAATGTCTTTCTTTAATCATATTAAGAGACCTATTATCTATTATAATTCTTAATTCTTTTAAATTCTTAAAATCGTATAGTTTATTAAACTTTCCTAATGGCCAATCATATGGTATCATTTCCCATTTAGATATTTTTCCTTTTATTAATTCTATGCATGATTTATTAATATGATACATTCTTTTATACCAAGCATATGAATTTCTGAAATCACAAGGACTAACAATATTCTTAGTGTTCTTTAAAATTCTAAAAATTAAATCAGATTCTCTTTCAGAAGATATTTCAATTGAAGATACTCTAGTATACAATAGAGGAGATGGTAAACTAAAACTTACAACCTTAAATTCAATACTATTGACAATGATTGAATTTGATTCAATATAATTAATAAGTTTTAAGAAATCATTTGAATCAATTTCAAGATAATCATCAGCCTGTTTATTAATTTTCGTTAAAGAAACAATTGAATTCATGTAATCAGGATATTCTGAATTGGATATAGATAAATCTAATTGATTCATAAGTTGAGTTAATGTTGAACTTACATATGGACTGTTAATATCAATGAGACGAATGATACCTTTTAAAGTTGTAAAAGATTGAATTGCAAAAACCAATATACTATTGCATAAATGATCTGGAATATCTGTACCACTTAATGTTTCAACAAACTTGGTTAATTCATTATCTAGTTTCATTGGTGATAAGTTTAGTTATGACATCTGGTATAGTGACTGTGACTATTCATATTGTATTATGTGTTACTTCATGGATCTCTATAGTACTCTGTACTTTAATTTACTTGTTCAATGTTCAAGAATCAAGGCTGTGTGTTCACTCTTTCTCTTGAGTACGTTGAGTCTCTATACCTCCAGGAAATTGTTAGCAATATATATCCAGATAGCTAGCTAGCTAGCATTTGATCTACCAAATACGTAGACTACAACCATTAAAAATTGGCTTTTAACATGTTAAATACGTAGAAACTACGTACGTTGTAGAAGTAAGTAATCCTGTGGATTGTGGACTCTCCACATGCCACACAATTAAGTGACAGAACTCAAGTATATAAAGCTCAAGATTTCCCATTATTTTTTTTTCTTGAAATCAAGCAACATCTCTTTTCTTACTCTCTCTCTTTAACTATATATCAACTTAAATGCCAGCAGGTATAAACAAGAATTAATCCACTTGACTTAATAGATATTGATATTACTAATCGATATCCAACAAAAATGAAAGATCAAATCACCGGGAAGTTGCAACCTTGACTGACCCTGATCCGACGTCTTGAAGTCTTCTGGCTATCTGTGTTCCACTATACCATATTGAACTTAACTCACATCCTAGGTGTTCTCTACAACATGACTCACTAGAAGATACCAACCAACCTGTACCCTGTCAGACCCCTGTCTGTCTCTCCTACCGGCTGCGGCCCGTCTCCAGCGGCAAACCAGCGGCCCCCTGTTTCCGCTTCTTTTTGCGGAACATTGACGGGAATCTGATTAAATCCAACTGATAATTTCAAATCTGGAAAAACCTTTTCTGCTTTATATATTCCTAGTTATCTTGTTTAAATTTTTATTTCTTGTGTAATATTATAGTAGATTTCGTTAATCTTGAAAAAATTATCAACCATGTCTTCAAATATTCAAGAGAAAGACATTCATTTAGATAATGATAATGATGAGGTTTCTGTTAATTCATCTTCTTCAAGTCTGTCAAATCCTGATAATGTTCAATCTTATACTCATAATCATACCAAAAATGAATCTGTCGATGTTAATGATGTTCAAGATGTTCAAGATACAACTTCTTCAACTACTTCATCAAATTCAATAACTGATCTTGAAAAAAATTCTAATAATCAATCAAATAATCAATATCAAATTCAAAGACGTTTATTAACTCCTTTCTTAATCAATAAAAAAGTCCCTCCAATTCCAGAAAATCAATCTGAAAGAACTAGATATCCTTTCCGTTCAAATAATATAATCAGTGAATTATTTTTCTTATGGTGTTTACCTGTTATGAATGTTGGTTATAGAAGAACCATTCAACCTGAAGATTTATATTATATTGATAAAGAATCAAGATTTGATGTTGAAAATAGATCAAGTACATTTATGATGCATTTTAATAGAAGAAAACAATCAAATGAATTAAATTATTTAAAAAAAAATAATATTGAAGATACTTTAGAAAATAGAGAAAATTTAAAAAATGATTCAAATTTTAGATATTCAAGTTGGTTAGTCTTTTATGCTTTATATCAAACATTAAAATTTGAAGTTTGGGATGTTTTATTAACTAAATGCGCTGGTGATATTATGGCTGATTTAAATCCAATTCAAATTAGAGCTTTTATTAAATATGTTCATAAAGTTGCATCTGGTGAACCAGTTGGTAAAAATGGTTATGGTATGGCAGTTGGTATTGCATTAATTGTTATGACTCAAGGTTTATGTTTTGCTCGTTATTTTCATGTTGCTTCTTTTGTTGGTGGTGAAGTTAAAGCTATTTTAAATAAAGTTTTAATTGATAAAGCTTTAAAAATTGATAGACATTCTAGAGTTGAATATACTCCATCTGCTATTACTACTTTATTAGGTAATGATTTATCTAAAATTGATTTAGCTTGTGCTTATGTTACATTTATTATTGGTATGCCATTAGGTGTTATTATTACTGTTGTTTTACTTTGTGTTAATTTAGGTGGTGCTTCAATGGCAGGTGTTGGTTATTTCATTGTTATTACTTGTATTATTACATATTGTACTAAATTTTTATTAAGATTTAGAAGAAGAACTAATATTTTTACTGATGCAAGAGTTAAATATGTTAAAGAATTATTAGGTTCAATGAAAATTATTAAATATTATTCATGGGAAACTCCTTATATTAATTTAATTTCAAAAATTAGAAAATCTGAAATGGGTGTTTTATTAAAGATTCAATTTTTAAGAAATGCAATTAGTGCAGTTGCTGTTTCATTAGCTTCTGTTTCTGCTATGATTGGTTTCTTATCTGTTTATGGTCAATATGGTTATCTAAAAGATGCTGCTAATATATTTGCTTCAGTTACTTTATTTAATATCTTAACAAGTCATGTTGCTATGTTACCAACAGCTTTAAGTACATCAGCTGATGCTATGATTGCATTTAAAAGAGTTCAAAAGTTTTTATTATCAACTGAAGAAATTCCAGATTCTGAATATCATATTCATTCAATTGAACAAGATAGACCAGCAATTCAAATTACAAATGGTGAATTTAAATGGGATGAACCAACAACAACAACAAATTCAAATCCATCAAGTGATATTGAAACAATTAATTCTAATTCTGATTCAAAATCAATTATTGCTGCTTCATCAACTACATCAACTAAAGTTTCCACATTTACAGGTTTACATGATATTAATTTAACAGTTTCTCATAATGAATTCATTGTTATTACTGGTTCAATTGGTACAGGTAAATCATCATTATTATCAGCAATGTCATCATTAATGCCACGTACTTCAGGTTCAATTGATATTTCAGGTAATTTATTATTATGTTCAACACCATGGATTCAAAATGCGACAGTTAGAAACAATATTATTTTTGGATTACCATATAATCGTGATTTATATTATACAATTGTTGATTCATGTGCTTTACAATCTGATTTTGATATTTTACCAGCTGGTGATCAAACTGAAATTGGTGAAAGAGGTGTTAATTTATCTGGTGGACAAAAAGCTAGAATTAATTTAGCTAGAGCTGTTTATAAAGTTTGTTGGAATTCTGATAATAATGTTATTTTATTAGATGATGTTTTATCTGCTGTTGATGCTAAAGTTGGTAAACATATTATGACTAGATGTTTTATGGATTTATTAGGTGATAAAACTAGAGTTTTAGCAACTCATCAATTGGCTTTAATTGGTACTGCTGATAGAATTATTTTCTTAAATGGTGATGGAACAATTGATATTGGTACTCAATCTGAATTATTAGAAAGAAATGAATTATTTAGAAATTTGATGGCATTTCAACAAGAATCATCAAATAAAACTGATAAGAAAGAAGAAGAAGAAGAAGAAAATGATGATGAAGAAGAAGAAGATAATAAATTAATTAGAAGACAAACTACAAAGATTGAATATGCTAATAATAAAGGTAAATTAATTCAGCAAGAACATAGAGAAGTGAATGGTATTAAAAAAGAAGTTTTACATGAATATATTAAATCTGGATGTGGTAAAGCTGGTTTATACATTATGATACCAGCTGTTCTTTCAAGTATTACATTAACTACATTCTGTATGTTATTTCAAAATGTTTGGTTATCATTTTGGTCATTAGATAAATTCAAAGGTAAATCAGATGGTTTTTACATTGGTATTTATGTTTTATTTACATTTTTATTTGTTTTATGTGCTATTTGGGAATTTTGTACATTAGTTTTCTTATGTAATAATTCATCAAAGAATTTAAATATAAGAGCATTAAAGATGATAATGCATGCTCCAATGTCATTTTTTGATACTACACCAATGGGAAGAATAATTAATAGATTTACAAAAGATACTGATTCATTAGATAATGAAATTGCTGAACAATTAAGATTATTTTGTTTTGGTATTGGTAATATGTTTGGTATTTTAATTCTTTGTGTTATTTATATGCCATATTTTGCAATTGTGATTCCATTTTTATTTATTTATGCAACTTCATCATTTTCTTATTATCAAGCTACTGCTAGAGAAGTTAAAAGATTAGAAGGTACATTAAGAAGTACAGTTTATAGTACATTTGATGAAATTTTACAAGGTACAGATACAATTAAAATGTATGATAATACTGAATTATTTATTAAAAAAAATAAAGATCAAATTAATACAATGAATGAAGCATATTATTTATCAAATTCAATTCAAAGATTTTTTGCAATTACATTACATTTTGCTTCAGGTTTTGTTAATTTAATAGTTACATTATTATGTGCATCAAATTCATTTCCAATTAGTGCTGCTTCATCAGGTTTATTAGTTTCTTATTTAGTTTCATTTTCAATGCAATTAATATCAACTTCAAAATCAGCTGGTCAATTAGAACAATTATTAAATTCAGTTGAAAGAGTTTGTGAATATGCAGTTGATTTACCACAAGAAGCATCATATTATTCCAAAGATGATCCAAATAATTTAATTCAACCTAAAGAAAATTGGCCAAGTGAAGGTAATATTAAATTCAATAATGTTTCATTAAGATATAGACCAGCATTACCATATGTTTTAAAAAATTTAAATGTTGAATTCAAACCTCATGAAAAGATTGGTATTTGTGGTAGAACAGGAGCAGGTAAATCCACCATTATGACAGCATTATATAGATTAAGTGAACCTGAAAATGGTGAAATTGAAATAGATGGAGTTAATATTCAAAAAATTGGTTTATTTGAATTAAGATCCAAATTAACTATTATTCCACAAGATCCAGTTTTATTTAGAGGTACAGTTAGACAAAATTTAGATCCATTTAATGATTTATCAGATGAAATATTATATAAAGCTTTAGTTACATCAGGTTGTATTTCAACTATTGAAATTGATAAAGTTAAATTACAAAAAAGTAATGATGAAGAATTACATAAATTTCATTTAGATAATATAGTTGAAGATAATGGTGAAAATTTCTCATTAGGTCAAAGACAAATAATGGCATTATGTAGAGCATTAGTTAAAGAATCCAAAATATTAATTTTAGATGAAGCTACATCAAGTGTTGATTATGAAACTGATTCAAAGATTCAAGAAACTATAGTTAATGAATTTAATCATTGTACTATTTTATGTATTGCTCATAGATTAAAGACTATTATTAATTATGATAGAATTTTGGTTATGGATAAAGGTGAAGTTGCTGAATTTGATACACCTTTGAATTTATTTAATTTGAAAGATGGTATCTTTAGATCAATGTGTGATAAATCAGGTATTTCTGAAAATGATTTTTAGATTTTTTGATAATTTGATATTTTGATAATTTGATTTTTTGTTTATTTATTTTTCTTGATCTTTTAGATTCTTTGCTTAATACCTTTTAATTATTTACATTTTTTTTTTTATTTGGGTTTTTTTCATTTATTATAATACATTTTTTTAAAAACGTTAACATTAAATTAGAACGATTAGATTGTAGTGATGATTGTAAATATTTTGGAATCCTAGAATTTTGATTATCTTTCTTTTCTTACAATTTACAAATTAATTATTAAAGGTAAACCCAGAAAATTAATTAATTTAAATTAAAAAACAATGATAATAAAGTATAAGAACTAAAAAATAAATAAATAAAAGTCAGTAGTAGTAGTAATAATATAGTCAAAAAAGAAAAAAAGATAGAGAATAATAATGAAATATGAGTAAAGACAAAAGAAAAGAATTCAAAGGAAAGGTATATACAAAATAAATGAAATAAATAAATAAGGTTAATGATGAATGAATCAATGAAAATAAAATTTGAAAAAAAAATGATTTAAATAAATAAATAAATAAAATCCTAGAAAAATTAAATTTATTATTAATTGAGAGAACTGTAAAAGTAAACGTAGAAAATAGTTATGTACACTGTCAAAAAAATCATATTTATAAGGTAATAATTCAATTGAAAAAAATTGAAAATTGAAAATCAAAAAAATTTGAATAATAGTGTAGTGTAATTAAGTTTATAATAATAATATTTTTAAAATTCATTAAATTCATATCAGTAACCAATTTTTACATCTTTCATAAACATAAAATGAACAAGCAAACATAGGAACAATTTTAATAAATCCAATACCTAAACCAACATAAAAACCTTTAAAACCACGTTCTTTATAAATTATTTTAATTATTTTACCAATTGAAAAAAATTCTCCACCAGAATTCATAACTGCACCAACTTGTAATCTTCTTCTAATAACTTCAAATGGATAAGCAGCAGCTTGAGCTAATATACCAGCACCACCACCAGCTAATAATTGAGCCCAAGTTTTTAATGGTTTTCTTGTATCAAATGAAGAATTTGAATTAGTTTTTTTATGTTGTTGTGATGTTGAGATAGTTGATTGAATTGTATATTTTGAAAAATGTTTTGATCTAAATATATCATGAATTAAATCATGAGTATAAAATGAAACACCAGCATATGGAACCATACCAAATATAGTTGGTACAAAACCTCTATAAAAATTAGTTAAATTTTTTAAATTTGATAAATAATTTGATGAATATAAAAATCTTAATAACCAAGGTTCATTTTTAATTTGACCACCTGTTGTAAAATTAAATCTTGGATTTTCATTCCAAATAATTTTTAAAATATTCCAAATTTTAAATTTTTCATGTTTATAATTATTATTAGTTTCAAAAGCTAAACGAACTCTAATTAAATCTAATGGATAAGTACAAGAAACAGAACAAACACCAGCTAATGAACCTGCTAATAATCTTCTTAAACCAGTTTCATATTCATCTTTTGGAATTAATATACTTCTAATTTGTTCATAACAAACAAATTTAATACCAGCATATGGGAAAATTCTTAATAAAGTTGCAGAATGACCTTGATATAAACCTTTAAACCCATCATTTAAATATATTTTATCAATAGCTTTAAACATACCTTTAAAAGATCCAGCATATTGTTTATAATGTGGATTTGAAGTTTGAAATAAAATTTTCACTCTATCTAATGGAGCAATAAGAGTTTTAGCAGATATACCAGCAATACCACCAGCAGTACCAGATTTTAATATATATTCTAGAGATTGTTTATTAATTTTCTCATCTTTTGATTTAGTAAAAGAGGGCAAGTTGGCAGATACTTGATTTTGTTTGATCATTTGTAGTGAAGAAACAGAAGCAGTAGTTGAGTTTTCCTGTATAAGAAAAGCGTTGTAGTTGACGTTTTCTATGTCCTGGATGGAGGCAGACAGTGATCCGAATGGTTTGGGCATGCTGATACACTGGAGAGGTGATATGGTATAAAGTAGATATACAGTGGATATAAAGTAGTATCAGTATCAGTATCAGTATCTCTCCTCCGCTTATTCCTCTGCTCCGACTATCGTGCTCACAAACTCTTGATCTTCTTCTTCGTCCTTCAAGCACCACAGCATCAACTTCACCAGTGTCACCAGCTTGTCCTCCTTCTCTTCCACACTCTCCTCCTTCACCTTCTCCTGTCTCTTCTCTTTCTCCTTCTCGTCCTCTTTCTCAACCTGGGCTGCTGCACTAGCCAACAAACTGAATGGAACCATTCCTATTCCTTCTGTAGTTCTATAACTTTCACTTTTGGCTTTCTTACGACCAGTCATTAATTCACTAGCTTTTTGATGATAGATACTAATATCATCATTAACTAATGAATGGCTTTTAATTCTACTTGTCTCATTAATAATCGCCTTGTTAACTAAATTACCAACTTTATTTCTTAATTTAACATCCAATAATTTTCTTAATCTTAAAGGAATCTTTTTCTTTCTACCATTACCATTACCATTACCATTACTACTACCAGTACTACCAAATTCACCTCTACCAAAGCATAATAATGCCATAGTTAATTCTAATTCTTTAACAAATTGACTATTTTGTAATATTGTAAAATTTGATAATTTATCATTAATAAATTTTAAAACTCCATTTAAAAATTCTTTTTCATCATTCCCATCACTTGAACCACTATTATGATTTCTAATCATTTCAATTAAATTCAAATGTAATAATCTAAAATATGTTAAATTATTAGTAACTAATAACATTGGAAAATTAAAATTAATTAATTCAATTGATTTTTCAATTTCACCATTTAAAATTAATAATTTAATTTCATTTCTAATTTTAATAGTTTCTAAACTATTTGTTAATTTTTTAAATTTCTCTAAACTTAATTCATTCAAATTATTATCATCATCATTATCACCACTATTTTTCTTATTAATTTCATTAAATTCAAAAAACGAATCAACATTAAAATCAACTCCATCCACATCATCATCATCATCATCCATATCCACATCATCATCTCCATCATCAAAATCAAAATCAATCTGTTTATTCAAATCCAAATTCAACTCTTTAGAAAACTCATCAGTAGTATTAACATAACCTTCATTAATCAAATAATTCAAAACAATTAATTCTAATTCATACTTTAATTTATAATACTCTGGATTCTTCTCTTCAATTGAATTAATAATCTTATTAATATTAACTAAATCCAAATCAACATCTTCATCATCAACATTATCTTCATCAATTGTTTCATCAATTGCAATTTCTTCATCTGATGTTATAAATGATGGTATTGTTGATAATAATTCTTCTTCATCTTCTTTTGAATTTAAATCTGTTGTGGGGATTAATAGTTCTTTGTATCTTGCTAATTGTTCTTCATTCATTGTTGTAATTATTGCAATATAATAAATGATTAAAACACAACTTAAAGGTGTTATCTTACATGTATTTGATTTCTATCGGTAAAGGTAAAGGCGAGTTATATTCCAAGAACGTGATTCTGGTCATGTGATCAGAAGAAGTCACGTGCGCTATAATTAGTTTCCGGATCCTCTTATCCTATTTTCATCATCACTCCTCTTTTCTTGTATCCTTTCAACCTACTAAAATCACATATCAAAGTAAACTAAAATTAAAAGAAATTAAGTAACTACATGCATGCAATTATAAGTAACACAACAACAACAAAAATAAAATACAAGTAATTAAATTGAATTAATCTACATCTTCTCACTATCAGGTTTCCAAGAACCTTCAAACATATGTTGAACAAAAGCCAACTTATGACTTGGTTGACCAGCACCCATTTGACCAACTCCAGGTGAAAAACTAGTAATTGGTAAAATCATAACATCATCAAGTACAATAGGTGAAGTTAATCCACTTAAAGTTTTCCAATTAATAACTTGTTGATTCCAATTCAAAGGTTCACCTAATTCATTAACTTCTTGAGATTTTAAATCAAATTTTTTACCTTGATTCCAATAATTTGATCCAACACCATATCCATCACCTAATTTCCCATCACTTACAACATTATTTAAATAATCAAATACAACATCAGTAAAAATTCCAGGTCCTGTCCATTGCATTATATCACCCCCTTTATCTTTACCTTCAATTTTTTTTAATCTACCTAATGATTGTTTACGAAATGTTTCTTCAACTATACGTATAATTAATTCACGTAACATTGGATGTCCTAATTTAGCTTGAATTGTCCATTGACTAAATTGAATTCTACGTGCATACCATTGTGACCAATCTGGTCTATCTGGATCAGCTTCAATACCAATAGTTAATCCAATTGGTGTATGTCTAGTTTCAGATTGAATTTTTAATCTTAATTTATCTTCTTCATCAACAACAGCATCAACCTTATCTCGTTTTTCAATTTCAATATCATCATCATTTCCACCTTTATAATAATAATCACCATAAACTTCACCTAAATCATCAATAAAAGGTTTCAGATAATTCTCATCAAAACAAGCCCATTTTTCAATTGGTTTTAAACAAACTGTATCCATATCAGAATAAACACCACCTCTAGCAAAAACAACCAAATATCTAAAAAAATCAGCTTTCATAACACCAACAGGTAATAAATTCCAAGCTTTAATAATTTCAGGAACTTTTTCAAATGTTGAATCAATAAATTTATCAATTTTTGAATCTGGTATTATTGTATGTTGATAATTTGGATTTTGTAATGACCAAGATTTTTGAAAATTTTTAAAATTTTTTGGAAATTTAGAATCATCTAATGAAACTTTCCAAGTTTGCCAAATATGATTTGAAATTGGTTTTAATGGATCATATGGAAAATAAAATGTTAATTTATCTCTTAATGATTCTGTTGATTGTGATAATGAATTTTGTAAATTTAATTCTGATCCATATGTTTTATAATTAATTTTAGTTTGATCTTGAATTTTATAATTTGAATTAAATGATGATGAATCTAATGAATCTGATGAATTTGATGATGGTGAAAATATTAAATATAATATACTAAGTAATATAGAAGCCCATAACACTTTCCGTCTGTATCTAGCCCAAGTCATTTTTAATTCTTTTGATGTTGGTACAAGACGTGATTTCTTAGTATCATCGTGTATTTTATTGTATGATTCCATTGTGTATTAGCTTGATTTAGTGGGTTAAATGATAGTAGTACTAGTGGTGTTCTGTGAACTTGTGGACGTGTTGTTGAAATGAGTGAGCGAAATTATTTATTTCAGTTTATTTATTTTACTAGTTTAATTTTTAAACTAAATCAACTAGTTTTACTATTTTACACAATTAATACAATTAATATTATAAATTCATCATCAGTAGAGTCTCCAAGTACCTTCTAATTCATCATATCTCTTCTTCTTTTCACGCTCAGGTCTATCATATCCACTACCAGTTCCACCAACTCTCATAGTTTCTCTTTTTCTTCTTCTTTGATTTCTTTCTTTTTCAGTTTCTCTCTTTTCAATCTCCCATTCATTTAATGTCTCCAAATGAGGTCTAAAATCATCTCCATGTTTCTTAGCATCAAATCTTAAACCTTGTAATTCCATTAAAGTTGGTGTATGATTCAATGGATCACTTGTTGGTGGTGGTGGTTGATGACACATATTAAAATAAGGTAATGTTTCAGTATATTGTAAAACTTGTTGAGGATTTTCAATTAAATCTCTTTTAACTTTAGCTATTTCATCATGAACAGAATATGCAATTGCAGTTTCAAAATCTCTACTTAAACCCATATCTTCAACAACAGTTTTTGCAAATTCTTCAGGTGAAATTGAATTCCCTAATAAATTCCATTCTATTTTATCTGAATAAAATTGATCACCAATTGAAGCACTTAATTCTAATAAAACATGAAATTCTTTTTCTTGAGCTAATTGTGGTATTGATTTACTTAATAAACTACTAAAATTTGAAATTTGTTCTCTAATTTGAGTAACTATTTGAGATTCTATTCCTTTTGGTAATTCTAAATCTTGACACATTTGTGAAGCAAAACTTTCAGGTGTAATTAATTTTTCATTTAAATTCCATAAAAAAGTATCTTTAATAACAAAACCATTTGATTCTAATTTAATTTTAATTGGAATTAATTGTTCAGGTAATATTGAATTACTAACTAAATCAAAATTTGAAAATGAAGTAAATGGCCAACTATTTTTTTTACCTTTTGATTTTGGATCATCTCTTGGTGCTTCTTTACCTGGAACATGAGTTGCATTAACAGATGTATTATTTGAATGAGAATTTTGATTATTTGAATTTGGAGTTTGAATAGCTACACCATGACTTCCATCTTCGAAATCATCATCATTATCATCATCAATTGCTTCAACTTCGAAATTATCTTCAGCATAATTAACTCTTGTACTTGATCTTTTTGAACCTCTTGAAGTAGTTGAAGAAGAAAACAAAGGGTTTTTGGATTTTCTTAGTCTATATATGAAGGAAGTTCTTGAACCTTGGGGAAACAAGGGTTTCTCTGTTGCACCCAACGGAGTAGTAATAGGCATTGTTGTGTTACTCTCTCTGCTCTACGTGTCTGACCTCTTGCTGTAGTAGTAGTAGTAGTTAATATTGTTGTTCTAAGTGCCCTCTGCTCGCTAAACGGCCGGGTAACTGCACAGCCCGGAATGGAATGAAAATTTTCACACGTTTTTCATTTGTTCACCTGTTAATTTCGACGATGGTCAACTGCTTTTCCTGCTTTCACCTCTCTGGATCCATCTGTATATATATCTCCTATCATGTCTTTCTCCGATTTCTCTAAAGTTGAAACTATCGCTAAATTAAACACTTTCTTAGCTGATAAATCCTACATTGAAGGGTATGTTCTATTCAATCTTTTCAAAAAATTTTCATCTTACTTGGGTTCTTCAAATTGTTTTTCATTTCATTGTTGTTCATTTCATTGTTGTTCAATTGGTTATTAGAAATGTTCATTTTGATGATTTGATTTAAAATTATCTGATTTCATTAGATCAGTTGATCTCCGAAATTAGATTTTATCGGATTTCAAATACAATCAATTAAATCATCGTTATCAATTCAATAAAATCATCAACTAATTGAAATCAGTTATTTCATACCGTTTTCCAGTTTAAAAAATAAACATTTCAAAATTCAACTCATCTCATCATGAATCGAATCCCAAAATCCGTTCTACAATCAATTTAATTTCATCAATTCTTATCAATTTAATAACTCTCAATATCATTAAAAAAATCATTCATAAAATATCTTAAAGTGATGAACATTATTCTTTGGTCCATGTTTATGATGCGGACTCAAGACCCGCCGTATGAGTATCAAAAAGAACGGATTTTCCGAATGGAGGTCCACCTCTGACAAAAAAATATAATTTATGTTTAATTTGTTTTTTTTAATATAGTTATTAGAGTTATTAAATTAATTGATAAAATTGTTGTTTTATTATTTCAAGAATCCAAATTCCAAGAAATTATGTTTAAATAATCATTTTTTACATTTTTACTGACTAATTTTCCAATAATTTTTTTTTTCTCTAGTACTTCTGCTACTCAAGCTGATGTTGCCATCTACAAAGATTTCCAACAACAATTCCCAGATTTCTCAAGATGGTTCAACCACATTGCTTCATTCACTGAAGAATTCTCTACTTTACCAGCTGCTACTGCTCCAAGAGAAGTTGCTGAAGAAGAAGATGATGATGATGTTGATTTATTCGGTTCTTCAGATGAAGAAGTTGATGAAGAAGCTGAAAAATTAAAACAACAAAGATTAGCTGAATATGCTGCTAAAAAAGCTGCTAAAGGTCCAAAACCAGCTGCTAAATCTATTGTTACTTTAGATGTTAAACCATGGGATGATGAAACTGATTTAGATGCTTTAAAAGCTCATGTTACTGGTATTACCATGGATGGTTTAACTTGGGGTGCTTCAACTTTTGTTCCAGTTGGTTACGGTATTAAGAAATTACAAATTAACTGTGTTGTTCAAGATGATAAAGTTTCTTTAGAAGATTTACAAAATGAAATTGAAGCTGGTGATGAATATATTCAATCTTCTGATATTGCTGCTATGCAAAAATTATAAGTATTGTTTTAATTAGTTTATTCAGTTGATTATATATAAATTTTAAGTTGTAACTCGATTGTTCTTTCTTAATTAACTCTTTCTATAATTTTACTTTCTGTTTTAAATTTTACGTTTCAATTTAACTAACACGTTGTAATGATCTTTATATAAACCAGAACTCATCGGTGTCATCGCACCAGTAATTTAATGAAGCTGGAACTGGAGGAAGTTGTTGCATGTTCATTTGAAGACACTTATTTCAATTCAATTCATGTTGAATCATGTTTAACAGCAATATAGGGAGAGTGATTAAGAACATATAATCAGTAAAAGAGCTCGAGTGTAGAAATGTAAAGAATCAAAGCGATCGAGGCTGTGTTGAGAGTCACGACAGAGTACATGTTGTAGCTCAACACCGACATAACCAGAAAACTTACGAATCTTTAATTTTAATGTTAATGTCTTTCTATACTTCTTTCTGAAAGTAATTGTATCAATATGTCTGGATTACCTAAATTATTTGATCACTCAGAAGAAATTCAACTAGAGTTAAAATCAACTTTCTCTGAATCAACAATAAATTTATTCAAAAAAACATGTTTACTGAGTCATTCTGAATTTAAATTAAGATATCCTACACTAGTTGAAAAAAGAGATGAATTCTTTCATTTATCTGCTTTGAAATTAATTTTATTCAACAATGAAGAAAAGAATAAGCAGAGTCAGAAAATTGCAATTAAAGGTAAAAGTTATTATAACATTAATCAACTTGATGGTTTATTACTAATCTCATCTTTTCCAGAAAACAATGATTTTTCAAAGGTTTATCCTAATTTAGAAAGTTATAGACTCAAATTATTTCGGTTAGCTTTAATGTTTGATAAACATATCGTTGAAGAACATCGCTCAATTATATCTGGAAATACAATTTCACGATCCACACTTGCAAACAGATATTTTCGTGTAGTAGTTTGGGTAAGATCGTATTCTGAAAAAGATTGGTTCGAAATATATGATAATAAAGATTACGTTTATTTTTGTGGAATAGAATCAAGGTTCAAATATATCTGGTATCAAAAATTTGGATTGATAGAAAAATTCAAAAAGGAAGAACCAATTTTGAAAAGGTTTGGGATGAGAGTCATCATGAGACTAACTCCAGAAAATTATGACGACTTGGAACTGCTTAAAAAATTCTGTGCTTTACCTGAGGAAGTGTTAGACACAACAATGCCTTGGTTAAAAGACTCAAGAAAACAATTCTTTAGAATTTTATGTTGTTTTAAGTTCACAATTGAGGAAAATTCAAAAAAAGATTGAGTGGTGTATAGTTTCTTTTTAATATACATGTACTTGTATAACCAATAATCTCCAAAGAATAATAATGATCTATTTAGACAGATCTTAACAATATATGTTAGAGCCGTATGGGTATTTAGATGTACTGGTACTATTGACTCGATGGAGCTCGCTATGGTAGCAGGTAATTCATGAGCTCATACACTTGTATTTTATTTAGATCATACAAGTCACACAGAATACAGAAAAACATTATATATTTTTTATAATGTTTGTTTGGTCTTTGGCCTTTACTCTTTTTAAAGGTTTTTGTTATTTTGTATCGACACGCTAGAATCAAATAATTTATCTCAAGACTCTTTCCAAGATTACAAACTAAATTTGGAGATGAATAATGATCAACCACCAAGTTATTCAATAACATCAGAAGAAACATCAGAAGAAATTGAACTAGAGTTAAAATCAAATTTCTCTGAATCAACAAGAAAATTACTTAAAGAAACTTGTTTACTGAGTCATCCTGAATTTAAATTAAGATATCCCACACTAGTTAAAAAAAGAGATGACTTCTTTCGTTTATCTGCTTTAAAATTACTAAATAATGAAGACAATACCCAGAAACAACAAATTACAATTAAAGGTAAAAGCTATTATAACATTAATCAACTTGATGGTTTATTACTAATTTCATCTTTACCAGAAGACAATGATTTTTCAAAAGCATATCCTACTTTAGAAAATTACAGAAAGAAATTATTTAGATTAGCTTTAATATTTGACCACCATATTTATGAGCAACACGAACCCTTGCTTCCTGGTTTTAATCATATTGATGATGTATGTCCTCCATCTCACAGATCCTGCTTTAATATGATACATAATATCAAATCATATTCTGAAAGGCAATGGTATAAGATATATAACAATAAACGATACGAATATTTGTGCTCCCTTGAATCAGCATATAAAAATGTCTGGCTTAAGAAAATTGAAACTCAAGAACCAAATCTAATTTTAAATGTTAAACAGTTTAAATCATTTTATAATGATTTGGGAATGATTAAAGAGTTTTGTGCTATGTCTGAAGATTTATTGATTATAACATTTCCTTGGATGAAAAATACAAGAAAGCAATTCTTTAGGATTTTATGTTGTTTTAAATTTACAATTGAAGAAAACTTATAATTAAGAAAATCGATTTTGTATACTTGTAGTTGTTGTTCTATCTGTTTTAACATACATCTTCTGTATATTTGTATAACTTTTAACTTTTAAGACTTTAAAAAACCGAATTAATACCGTTCTTCATTTGAAAAGATTCTGATGTTAATTGTAATTAGAATTAACTTAGGACTAGCTCTTAAAATTGAACTATTCGGAGTATGGTAGCTGTAAAGAATATTATACATGTACACTATAGCTCTA
>JAJLSG010000450.1:0-21884 GCA_030567495.1 Ambrosiozyma neoplatypodis | reverse complement strand
GATTGATTTGATGATTTCTCCACAACATATAAAGATTTGATGAATTCCTGTTTCTTTTCAAATTTATAACTTGATTCTTTATTACTACTTTCTTTTCATATTATCAATCAATCCAATTAATTACTATTATAAAATGGAAAGATTAGCTCAAATTCATTCTCAAGCTACAGCTTCTATTGCTGTTCCACCAAGACCTGCTCATCCTTTAGATCCATTATCAGCTGTTGAAATTAAAGCAATTACCAATACTGTTAAAGAACATTTTTCTGGTAAATCAATTTCTTTCAATACTGTTACTTTAAAAGAACCATCTAAGAAAGCTTTCTTAGAATGGAAAGAAAAAAATGGTCCATTCCCACCAAGAATTGCTTATTATGTTATTTTAGAATCAGGTGTTCCTGGTGTTCAAGAAGGTTTAGTTGATATTGGTTCATTAACTGTTATTGAAACTAAGGCAATTGAAGGTGTTCAACCAATTTTAACTGTTGAAGATTTAGTTTCAACTGAAGAAATTATTAGAAAAGATCCTCAAGTTATTCAACAATGTGTTATTTCTGGTATTCCAGCTAATGAAATGCATAAGATTTATTGTGATCCATGGACTATTGGTTATGATGAAAGATGGGGTGCTGCTAGAAGATTACAACAAGCTTTAGTTTATTATAGATCAGATGAAGATGATTCTCAATATTCTCATCCATTAGATTTTTGTCCAATTGTTGATACTGAAGAAAAGAAGGTTATTTATATTGATATTCCAAATAGAAGAAGACCTGTTTCAAAGCATAAACATACTGGTTTTTATCCAAAAGATATGGTTGATAAATATGGTTCAATGAGACCTGAACAAAAACCAATTAATGTTACTCAACCTGAAGGTGTTAATTTTAAAATGGATGGTAATGTTATGAACTGGTCCAATTTTCAATTTCATATTGGTTTTAATTATAGAGAAGGTATTGTTTTATCTGATATTACTTATAATGATCATGGTGAAGTTAGACCAATTTTCCATAGATTATCTTTATCTGAAATGATTGTTCCTTATGGTTCTCCAGATTTTCCTCATCAAAGAAAGCATGCTTTAGATATTGGTGAATATGGTGCTGGTTATATGACTAATCCATTATACTTAGGTTGTGATTGTAAAGGTGTTATTCATTATTTAGATGCTCATTTCTCTGATAGATCAGGTGATCCAATTGCTGTTAAACATGCTGTTTGTATTCATGAAGAAGATGATGGTTTATTATTTAAACATTCTGATTTTAGAGATAATTTTGCAACTTCAATTGTTACTAGATCAACTAAATTAATTATTTCACAAATTTTTACTGCTGCTAATTATGAATATTGTATTTATTGGGTTTTCATGCAAGATGGTACTATTAAATTAGATATTAAATTAACTGGTATATTGAATACTTATGCTTTAGCTGATGATGAAGATACTGGTCCATGGGGTTGTAGAGTTTATCCAAATGTTAATGCTCATAATCATCAACATTTATTTGCTTTAAGAATTCATCCAAGATTAGATGGTGAAGGTAATTCAACTGCTATGGCTGATGCATCACCATCTCCATATCCATTAGGTTCTCCTGAAAATATGTATGGTAATGGTTTCTATTCCAAGAAGACTACTTTTAAGAAAGTTAAAGAATCAATTACTAATTATGAATCATCAACTGGTAGAACATGGGATATCTTTAATCCAAATAAAGTTAATAAATATTCAGGTAAACCACCATCTTATAAGATTGTTTCAACTCAAACTCCACCAATGTTAGCTCAACCAGGTTCATTAGTTTATAAGAGAGCACCATGGGCTTCAAATACTTTCCAAGTTGTTCCATATGAAGAAGGTAGACTTTATCCATCTGGTGATCATGTTCCACAATGGTCAGGTGATGGTGTTAGAGGTATGAGAGAATGGATTGGTGATGGTGAAGCAAATATTGAAAATACTGATATTTTAGTTTTCCATACTTTTGGTATTTCACATTTCCCAGCTCCTGAAGATTTCCCATTAATGCCAGCTGAACCAATTTCATTATTAATGAGACCACGTCATTTCTTTTTAGAAAATCCAGGTTTAGATATTACTCCATCTCATGCTATGATGACTACTGAAGCTAAGAAAGCCACTAATTTAGAAATTAAATCAAAGACTGATTCAACTTCAAGATTAGCTTTTGAAAATACTTCATCTGCTGAAGGTTCTTGTTGTGCTAAAAATTCAACTAGATTTACTAAAGAATAGATTTAGTAATTAATTTTATTTATATTTATTTTTATTCTTCTTTCTTTCTTTCTTATCTTTATTTTAATTGATTTTCTATTTTGATTTCTTATTTCTCTTTTACATTTTTGGTTATTTTTGTTTATCTTTCTTATTTACTTCTGTGAAGTAACTTACTTTTATTATTAAATTATTCTCATTTTTTTAACTTATTATTCTCGTCTTATATATAATTTATTTAATTAAAAATTATTATGTTTAAAATCTAATTTAATTGTATATATCTTAACTTTTAGAAGTTAATATATTGAGATCGATTTCTTATATAGTTTTCTTAAACTTTTGGATGTGCTATATGAACCTTGGTTTTTTAAGTGTTTCTAAATAATCAATTAAATTAAGTTTTAGTTGTAAAAGATAATGTATTAACAGTAGTATCGAAAAAGAAAAAAAAAGGTACATAACAATAAGCGTATAATAAAAAAGAATAAAAATTAATTTAGGAAACAACCAACTCTTAAAAAAACAAATTGAACAATTAAATAAAGAAAGAATCAATTTTTTTTTGATTTTGATTTTGAATTTGAATGAATGAATAAATGAATAAATGAATGAATAAATAATTATTTGATCCCACAATCAGATAACTTTATAACAATAACATAATAAAAACCAAAAAAAGAAAGAATTAAATCAATAACCACCACTCTCTTGAACAAAATCATCAAATTGTGCAAATAAATGTTCCATTTGATCAGGAGGCATTAAACTACCATCATCATCATCACCAAATTGACCACCTTGGCTTTGATTTTGAACTTGAGATTGAACAGGTTGATTTTGATTAGTTTGTCCAACATCAGTTAAATCAATACTAGCCATAATATTATCCATACCATTACCTGGATCATTCATATCAAAACCCATTGGATCAGTATCAGTACCATTACCACCAGCTGATGTTGTACCAATACTTGCTGAATCTAAGAAATCTAAATTTAAATCACTTAAAGCATCAATTGAATTAGTATCAGTTAACATACCATCAAACATCATATTACTATCACCTTGTTGCTGTTGTTGTTGTTGAGGATTTGTTGTTGGTCCTGTAGATGGTTTTGGAGTTTGTGTTGATTGTTGAGTATTACCATTAAATGATAAAACTCCTTCTATTTCTGCAGTTGATGGAGGTTTACCTGCAGATTGAGGTTGTTGATCAAAATTATATCCACCAAAATCTAAATCTAAAATAGCATCAGAATTACCAGCACCATATTGAGGTTGTTGAGATTGAGATTGAGGTTGAATTTGTTGTTGTTGTTGAGTTATTTGTTGAACAGCTTGTTGTTGTTTTGCTATCAATAATTTTTTCTTTTCAGCTTCTTGTTCTAATTTCTTCTTTTGAAGAGCATCTTGTTCAGCTTTTAACTTTTTAGCTTGTTCTTCTTCTTGAATTTTTTTTAATCTTTGTTCTTCTAATTTTCTTTTAACTTCTTCATCTTTTTTTTGTTTAGTTTTTAAATAATTTAAAACATGTTCAGTTGCTTTTAGTTCAATGTTATAATCATCTAAGACTTTATTATATCTTTCAAAATCTTCTCTTAATTGCAATGCTAATGGATTTAATAAAGAATCATTATTATGTGGAATGACAATATCTGTAGCATTAGAAGACAATTTATAAGTCAGTTTATCTAGGATATTAGCTGAGGTGATGAAGATGTTGTTAGCTGAATCCTTTAGTAGGTTATTCATTATTGAGCAGTGACTAGGATATAGGATATAGGAGTAAGGTAAACATAGTAAAGATGTATGTGTTTTCTGCTAGTGCAAATGGACTGAAGATAGTGTGGCTGCGCAAGTGGCTGAGTAAGTGGCTGTGGCTGTGCTGGTTGCGAGCCCTGCGCCTCGTTCTGGCCAATCAAACGAGCGGGTTTCGCAGTGGAGTTGTCGCTTTCAAACAGACCTATAGCAGAGACCAGTCTTTTCACCAGGGTTTAACCTAGTCCATCTCTATACACACAAACAACAATGTTCAGACAATCCTTGAGAGCTCTAACTAAGGTCAACAGACTAGCTGCCGTCAGAACTTATGCTGATGCTGCTAACCCTGATGTTTTAAAGTTAACTTTTGCTTTACCACATCAAGTATGTTCAACTTTCATTTGATTCGATTCAATCTTCAATCCAATAAATACTAACATTTAATTTTTACTTTTAATTCAATTTTACAGGCTTTATTTAGCAACAAAGAAATGTATGTTTAAACTTGTTTTAAATTTCAATTGGCTTTAATTGTTTAATTTATGTTCATGTTCAAATCTAATTCCAAATTCTAAATTGAATCAAAATATTGAAAATTCTGAAAAATTAACTATGGAAATTTTCATCAATTTTATTATGTCAACTAATGTATCAAAAGATTTTCAATACAATTGATATAGCATTCATTGTTATATATTGTTTAATTAATGTTCCCCTCAACAATTGGTATCCTCAATTAATCTGTTTTCTATGAGAGTTATATTGCTAGACAATTAATAGTTGTAATTGAACATTAGAATACATCTAACTAAACTATTTACAGATCAATTACTGCAATTGTTAAATAAATTATTCAAAGACATCATATATGAATAGATCATCAAAACAATTAAATCTTCCACCACTTGAACAAACTTCAAATAAAACTAAATACTAACATAAACAATCTTTTTAACTTTTTTAGTACTCAAATTAATATTCCAGGTGTTTCCGGTGAAATGGGTATCTTAGCTAATCACGTTCCAATTGTTGAACAATTAAAACCAGGTGTTGTTGAAATTATTGAAACTACTGGTTCAACTAAATATTTCATCTCTGGTGGTTTTGCTTCTGTTTTACCAAACTCTAAAATCAATATCACATCTGTTGAAGCTTTCCCATTAGATTCTTTCTCTAAAGAAAGTATTAAAGCTCAATTAGCTGAAGCTCAAAAGAACGTTGCTTCTGCTGATGAAGCTGTTTCCGCCGAAGCTTCAATTCAAATTGAAGTTTTAGAATCTTTACAAGCTGTTGTTAATTAAATTTATCCTAAACTATAAACAATTTTAGATTAGATTCATTTTTTATTATTATTTTACAAAACAAACAATTAATAAACAACATCAATTAACAACAACAACAAAAAAAAAAAATTTCTCAAAAAGCTTTCATTGTATGATAAGTTTCTCAATTACAATTACATTCTTTATTATATATTATTTTGGTCTGTTATTTTATTTCTATTTTTTTTTATTTCAATCTGTTTTATTTTTATTTGTTTGAAATTTTTATATATACCATTCTTTAAAATAAAAAAAAAAGACATTTTACATTATTGCATTTTATATATAAAAACAAATATAACAAATTTAATTGATCTTGATTTATAAATTATGAGTTGTTGTAATTGATTATTTGAATTCTTTTTTTATTATTTTGTTTTTGTTTTTGTTTTTGTTTGCTTTTTTTTAATTGTTGTTTTTGAATTAATTTTTGGGTATTTTTTATTATTATTATTATTATTGATTTTATGAATGAAAAGACTTTTACGTTTAGACTTTGTTATTATTCTCTCCCTCTCTTTTTTTTGTCAATGCAACTTATATTTATGATATGTAGTTTTGATTTTATTTCATTTTATTTCATGGAAAAGAGAATTACAGTAATTCTAGTAATTCAGTAACCTAAATGACACGAACTCGTATATGGCAGTACCTTAGACCTTATTAGATGACCGCTATATCGTGATGAATCTGATGATAGAACAGAGTTATCTAGAAGAGTGATATAAGTTCCATTACTTCCTTTTTTCTTCATATAGAGCAATTCCTAATAAAAATCACGATCATTTATTCAATCATTGGTTTTACTATAAATACAACAACAATTCATTCAACAACAACCAATTTATTCAGTTATCTCAAATAACAATTACAATCAATCAAACTAATAATATGTCATCAGAAACATTTAATCCAGCATTAATAATAGTTGATTTACAAGAAGATTTCTTACCACCAAATGGTTCATTAGCAGTTGTTGATGGACGTATGATTATTCCAAATGTTTTAAAATTATTAGATTTAAATAAATTCAATTGGAAAGCAATTATAGCTACAAAAGATTGGCATCCTGAAAATCATATTTCATTTGCATCACAAAATGATCAAGAACCATTCAGTACAAAAATATTCAATTGTCCAATTGATACCGATGTTTGTGAAAAAACAAAAAGTCAAGTTTTATGGCCTGATCATTGTATTCAAAATTCATGGGGTTCTTCATTTCCTGAAGAATTTGCAATTATATTTAATAAATTATTAAATGATCAAACTGTTCCAACTACATTAATTAAAAAAGGTTATTTACAAGATCGTGAATATTATTCATGTTTTAAAGATGTTTGGAATTTACATCATACTGAATGTGAATCATTTTTAAAATCAAATAATATAACTCATGTTTTTACAGTTGGTATTGCTTATGATTATTGTGTTTTGAATTCTTCAATTGATTCAGCTGATTTAGGTTTTAAAACTTATGTTATTAAAGATTTATCAAAAGGTGTTAATCCTTCTGATGATTTGAAAACTGAAGAAATTTATAAAAAACATGGTGTTGAAATTATTAATTTTGATGGAGATGAATTGAAAAAAGTTATCAAAGATTAAGTATATTGATGTTTATGGTTGTTTTGGTGTTTTTCTTGCTTTTAACTGTTTTTTTTAAGTGGTATGATGGTCATACATATAAATCAATTCTCTTATTCTTTTCATTCTGATAAATTTTCAGTGTTTAAGTTAACCATCATTTGTGTTTTGTTTCTTTTTACATAAGTTTTGTAATTTACAATTGATACCTTCACTTTATAATATAATTTGTTTTCAGATTCATTTGATATTCATCATATCTTTCTCTTCAAATGTGGAAACGGAGTTAGTATGAAAGCCACCGTATCATATCTGTATTGGGATGTTATCCGTGATTATAGACGGATTATTACCTGATTGGGAATAAGGCCGCCAGTGAGATAACATTGACCTTTTTCTTCATTTTATTATAAATACAACTGAAGTTCACCAATTTATCAATCAATTCAATTTACACAGTTTACACAGATGTCTCATTTAATAACAACAATTACAATCAATCAAGCAATATGCCATCAGAAAAATTCAACCCAGCATTAATAGTTATTGATTTACAAGAAGATTTCTTACCACCAACTGGTTCATTAGCAGTTGTTGATGGACGTACAATCATTCCAAATATTTTAAAATTATTAGATTTAGAAAAATTCAACTGGAAAGCAATCATAGCAACAAGAGATTTACATCCTACAGATCATACTTCATTTGCATCACAACATGATCAAGAACCATTCACTACAAAAGTTTTCAATCATCCAATTGATACTGAAAATATTGAAAAAAGAAGAACTGAAGTCTTATGGCCTGATCATTGTATTGAAGGTACTTGGGGTGCTACATTTCCTGAAGAATTTCAAACTGTTTTAGATAAATTATTAAAAGATCAAATAATTCCAACTACAATTATTAAGAAAGGTCATATACAAGATCGTGAATATTATTCATGTTTTCAAGATGTTTGGGGTTTAGATCATACTGAATTAGAAGATTTTTTAAAATCAAATGATATAACTCATGTTTTTACAACTGGTATTGCTTATGATTATTGTGTTGTTAATTCATCCAAGAATGCAGCAGCTTTAGGTTTTAAAACTTATGTTGTTAGAGATTTATGTAAAGGTGTTGATCAAGCTGGAAATTTAAAAACTGAAGAAATTTATAGAGAAGGTGGTGTTGAAGTTATTAATTTTGATGGTGATGAATTAAAAAGAGTTGCTAGAAATTAAATGGATTGATGTTTAAGGTGTTTAAGTGTTTTCTGAATGCTCTAAACTGTTTTATAAATCTGGCTGTTCTGAACTCTCTTATTCTTTTCCTTCTGGTAAATCATTATTAACCATACCATTTTGTAGATCATTTGTATTTTGTTTTCTTTTTATATAACCTTTTAATTTACAATTGATATATTCACTTCATAGTATAATTTGTTATCTAATTATAGACTCATTTGATAATGTACGAACTTTCTTCATTTACAAATCAATATTATAATATTTACCGTTATTCTAAACTCTATATGGGTCATATATCTCCATGTGGTATATCAACAGATACGTTCTCTCTATTGGACCCTTTAATTTTGATGATTCATCCATTCCAGCAGAATTTAATTAGTCTGTACTATTATTTATGTTCTCTTCCATTTCTATATGATATTTCATTGAAACATGTCATGCAATCAGTTACATGTAGTTGGAGTTTACCCAAGTTATATTAATTGAATTTATTTCCAATCAGGTGCTACTATATCATTTGGATCAAAGATCACAGATTCACAGTGCAGGAGAATCAATTCTCAAATTAAATTACTACAAGGAAGAAAATATACAAGTTCTTTGATCTTGAATTATAGCTTATCACTTATCTACAGCCAATTCAAGATGTGGATATACAATTCCTTATTAACAGAAATATGGCTGTTGTGTCCTTCTGCTCTACTGGATTATATAAAAGGAGACATGTTCCTCTCTCTTGCTTTATGTACCTCTCCTTATTAATTTATTTCCTTTCCCGTTACAAAAGACAAACCCTGCTGATATTCTAAATATTTTTCAGTTTTTTGTTTGTTAAATATAAGACACAATATGAAAGAAAAAGAAAAAGATATTACACCTGTTTCAGATACTGAAAAGCAGGAAGGTCTCTACAAGACTAAAAGTAATGGTTCAATTCAAGAAATTGCTTTAGATGAAGATGAAATCAAAAGAAGATTAGATTATGCAAAAGAAAATAACATTAAGACAGATGATTTGGAATATGTTTTAGATAAAGTTGAAAAATTATCGTTAGAAGAATCAAAAGATATTCTGAGAGAGATTATTGAAACTCATAAAGATGATATTAATTTTGATGCAACATCAATTGAAAAAATGAAATTATTATTAGAATCTCCAGAAGCTGCTGGTATTGATCCATCTGATTATGAATTTGAAGTTAAATCTTTAGCTGCTATTTGCAAATTCTTTTCTCCATATCCTGAAGTTAGAGCCGTTACTAAACCTTATGATGATCCAACTTTACCTTGTGAAACTATTAGAGCTCATCTTTTAGGTTATATCTGGGCAATTATTGGTCAATATATTAATTCCTTTTTCTACTCACGTTATCCTACTATTACATTAACAGAATCTGTTTGTCAAACCTTGTTATATCCTTGTGGTAAAGCTTGGGAAAAGGTTGTTCCTGATTGGGGTATCACAATTAAAGGTACTAGATACTCATTAAATCCTGGCCCTTGGAATTATAAAGAGCAAATGTTAGCTTCAATTATCTTTAATGTTTGTATTACAGCTGTTTATGTGTTTACTAATATACAAGTTCAAGAAATTTATTATAAAGATACCTGGTTAACAGCTGCTTATGAAATTTTATTAATTTTATCAACTCAATTAATGGGTTTTGGTTTTGCTGGTATTTTAAGAAGATTTGTTGTTTATCCAATTCAAACGTTTTGGCCTGCAATTTTACCTACTTTGGCTTTAAATAGATCTTTATTAGTTCCTGAGAAAAAAGAAGTTATTCATGGTTGGAAGATTCCAAGATATCATTTCTTCTTTATTGTTTTTGCTGCTAGTTTTCTTTGGTATTGGTTTCCTGGCTACATCTTTCCAGCTTTAAGTTACTTTTCTTGGTTAAGTTGGATTGCTCCAAATAACTTCAATTTAGCTATGATTTGCGGTACTCAAAGTGGTTTAGCTTTAAATCCAATTTCAACTTTTGATTGGAATTTAATTAGTTATACTGCTCCATTAACTTATCCATTTTATAATAACATCACAACAACTGTTTCTATGTTAATTGGTGCTTTTGTTATTTGGGGTCTTTATTATACAAACAATAACAATTCAGGTTATTTACCAATCAACTCTTCTGCTTTATTTACAAATACTGGTGAAAGTTATGATGTTACACAAATTATTACAAATGGCACATTAGATGAAGATAAATATAAAGCTTATTCTCCTCCATTTTATTCTGCTGGTAATTTACTAGTTTATGGTGCTTTCTTTGCTTCGTATCCATTAACCTTTTGTTATGTTATTCTAGATCAATATAAGTTAATCTATAAAGCTTATACTCAAATGTACAGAACGTTTTACTCGTCACTTAAGAATACTTGCACCCATTTTTATAAATCTTTTAAATGTTTATTCAAAGGTGATTTTAAAAATTCTTATGTTGAATTTGGTAAAGTGTTCTATGATACAGATACTTCAATTTATGATGGTTTTGATGATCCATTTACTAATATGATGAAGGCATATCCTGAAGTTCCTGATATTTGGTATTATTTGATTTTATTAATTTCATTTATTTTTGCTATTGTTATTTTATGTGTTTATTCTCAACTAGAAACTCCAAAATGGACTATTTTCTTTGTTATTGCAATTAATTTTGTTTTCTTAATCCCAATGCAAATATTATCTGCTACAACTGGTACTACAATTGGTTTAAATGTTTTAGTTGAATTAATTGTTGGTTATGCATTACCTGGTAATGGTGAAGCTTTAATGTTTGTTAAAGCATTTGGTTATAATATTGATGGTCAAAGTGGTACGTTTGTTTCAGATTTAAAGATGGGTCATTATTCTCAAATCCCACCAAGAGCTCAATTCCGTGGTCAAGTTCTAGGTACAGTTGTTGCTAGTTTTATTTCATATAGTGTTGTTGATTGGGTTGATTCACATATTAAGAATGTTTGTACTGATGAAGCTAAAAATCATTTCACATGTGCTGCTGGGTCTCAAATTTACTATTCAGCTTCTGTTGTTTGGGGTATGATTGGTCCTAAACGTATATTTTCACAACAATATCCTGTTTTAAAATATATGTTCTTATTTGGTTTCTTATTAGCTTTAGCTTGGTGGTCTGTTAAAACATTTGGCCCAAAAATTAGAGATTACACAGAGAAGAAGGTTCCAGCTAAGGGTTTCAAAGCTTTAGATACTATAGTTTTCAAACCATTATCATTGTTGAAATACTGTCATCCAGTTTTACTTATAATTGGTATGTTGAACTATGCTCCATATAATCTTTCTTATTTTACAATGGGTACTTATTTATCATTTTTTTTCATGTATTATTTAAGACGTTATAAGACTGCTTGGTGGGAGAAGTATAATTATATTTTGGCAGCTGGTTTGAATGCAGGTTTAGCATTCTCAGCTATTATTATTTTCTTTGCTGTTCAATATCATGATAAATCATTTAGTTGGTGGGGTTCCGATGTTATTTTAGAAGGTGTCGATGGTGGTTCTGCCGAAAGAACTGTGTTGTTAATGGATTTACCTGATAAAGGTTATTTTGGTCCTGATTCTTGGACCTAGTTGTTCTTAAGTTTCGTTATTCGAGTTTTGGTAGTGCTTTTAAACCAAATTTGTTAATTATTTAATATTTTATTTTAGTTTGATTTTTTTATTTTAATTCCTTACTGTTTTGTTTGTTCAGAACTATATTTATTTATTTACTCATTTATTAATTCACTTATTTAATTATCTTTTTGTTTTAGTTGTTTGAAGTTAATTCTAAATTTATTTAATTCATAAATTCAAATTCTCGAAAAGTTGAACTTGAAAAGGAGGTTCAAGGCAGTGCATTGAGCCGTCACGCCAAATAAAGTAATAATAATCGACCTCTGCCGGCGCGACTATTGGCTTTTTCTCGGTTGTTCCACGACCCTGATTTTTAATTCGAATTTGAATTTCCTTAAAGATTGAAGGTAATCTAATGAATTGATTGCTGTTCAAACACCTACACACAAATCACAATACAACATCATCAACCCAGAGGTAAATATCAACATGTCTACAGAACTTAATTTAGGAAAATATATCGGAAGAGGTGATCCAGCAAAGAAAACAGAAGCTGTTTTAAAATACAATGAACGTAGATTTAATCAAGCTGCTATTTTTTATGGATGTACAATTGTTACATATATTGCATCTAAGATAGCATATAGAGGTATAGTGAGGAGAAGATATGTTCCACAATTCTATCAACATAATCATGTTCCACCAAAATTCAATTTTTATAGAGATGCAATGAGTGCAGTTTCTCATGCTTCATTATTAGCAGTTAGTTCAATGTCAATGTTTGTTACTGGTTCATTTTGGTATTTTGATATCTCAAGCGCAAGTGAATTTAGTTATAGAATGAAAGAGTATTTAGGTGGAGCTGAAGCTGAAAAAGAATTAAAGAAAGCTCCTATTGATAAAGAAACTGAAGATATTCAAAATATGTTAAGTGATATAGTTAATGGTAAATTAGATGATGCTCAATTAAGCGAAGAGACTAAGAAATAGTTAAATATATTTATTTTAATGAATTCCTGTATATATTATTTTTTAAAAAATGCATTTCTTATTGTACATACATGATTCGATAATATGATTTGATAATGGAATTAAAATTCATTTTTTCAAAAGAATTGAAAGAATTACTATGAAACAAAGTTATTGACTATTATTTTAAAGAGAGTATTATCATATCTTGATCTTCTGTTAGAAATTACTGTAAAACTAATAATCTATAAAACTCAAATTTAAAAATTAATAAAAGTGTGATTTTAACTGATTTATTCTAATATTTTTCTTCAGCCACCATCATCTCTACAAGTCCCATCTGCATATAAACCCTGAACCACCAGCTATATTGTAATAATCCAGGAAAGCTGAAGAAAGTCATCTCTGTTTCTGAGAACAATCAACTTGATTCCGCCCAAGCCTCGCATTGTGGAATCACTGAAATTTAAACGTTTTCTTGATTTTTATAAATCAAAACAGATCTCCTATAGAAGACTGAATGAATTTAAAGACCATGTTCAACTGTTAGCCTAGTTCATCATCCAAATACCCTTCACATGAATCGAAATTATAATACAGATAGACAGAGACCTCGTGGCCCACGGTCATTTGTTGATCCAAGCCAGACACAGGCACAGGAACAGCAATATCAACACACTCCTTCACTCCCCCCAAAACCACTCAATGCTTCAGTTACTTCCATATATACCACTCCATTTCTTTCTGCAACCACTGAATATTATCAACCAGTGTCTTCTCAATCAACAACTTCAAGTATGTACAGCTCTTCCTCCAATGCTCCAAGATTGCCTCAAAAGCCAAAACAGTCTCAATTAATGGATTCTCAGGCAACATCTCAATTCAAATCAAGTTTAAATTTAGCTATTCCAGAAACAACATTTCCAGATTCATCAAGAGAAGATCAAGCTACTTTAGATGCAAGAAAAAATAAATTACAACATTTAAATAATTATGTTCCTCCAACTCCACCTCCACGTACATCAAGAAAGAAACCTCCTCCACCACCACCTGTTCAAGTTCAACAACCACAGCAAATTAACAATAATTCATATCCAAATGCTGTTCAACACCATCATGTTTCCAATCCTGCAATTCAATATCCTGTTCAACAACAATATATAAATCCAGTTCAGCAACAATATTTAAACAGTGTTTCTAATTCAGTTTCTCATATTCCAATAGGTGATATTACACCTCCTCATTTACCACCTAAAGAGCAAAGACCTTCTATTTCTAATAACAGATTATCAATGCCTGAATTACCAAGATTAGATCAAACTCCAATTCATTCACAGTATAGTGAAACTACTCAGGTTTATTCTCATAAGCATAGCGTTTCTGATAGTGGATCATCTCTTAATCATCATGATACTATCAAATTAAATCAAATACCTTCACCTGCTCCACCATTTATCAAATCTAAACAAAATTACTCTTCTGATAGTGAAGATGATCTTTATTCTGCTCCTTATAATCAACATAATATTTCTTCTCATCATTTAGCTCAACAACAACAACAAGAACAACAAGCTCAACAGCTGGCTCTACGGAAACAACAAGAAGCTCAACAACTTCAAATCAAACAACAACAAGAAGCTCAGCAACTGCAGATTCAACAACAACAACAGCAGCTTCAACATCTTCAAGAACAACTTCAGCAACAACTTCAACAAAATAATAATCACCGTGCATCTCAATCAATGTCTGCTGTTGATAATCGTGTTGCTGAATATTATAATTCAAATAAACAAAACTACAATACCCATCAATCATCAAAATCATCTTCCTCTTCCATTCAACAGCCACCTCAACAGCATCCACAACAAACCATATCCGTTGATGAGACTGGTGTATCTCAATATTACAATCCATATAAGGAAGGTACTATTAATTCTTTGGATGAAAGTATATATTCATTACCCTCTGCTACAAATAAACCAACTCAAAGAATGTCTGTTGCTAGTACTGGTGTTTCCCAATATTATAATCCTTATCAACAATCCTCTATTATTATGTCATCCACTTCAACTATCGATGAACCTTCACCTGTATTTATTAAACCTAAAATGAAAAGACATACTTTTTCTCCATCACCACCTTCAGATTCTCCAACTCATTTATCACCAACTCATACTCCAACAGGTTTATCATCATCATCTTTAAATGCTAGTTTACATTCATTATCACCACCACCAACTAATAACGGGCCTCATTCACCTCCTAAACTACCAATGCTAACAACAGGTCAAATTAATAGAGTTACTGAATCTGACCCTAAATTAAAAAGAATGACCATGTTAGAATTAAGTAGACCAACAAACCATTCTTCAACAACAATAGTTACAACATCTTCAGCATCAACTCTTAAACAATCAGATCATTCATCTTTACCTCCAAAAATTCCTACTATTGAAGAACATCATCTGAATGATGAATTAGTTGAAGAAGTTTTAAGAAAGCCAATTCCATATGCTAAACCAATTATTCCTTCAATTGACTTATCATTTGAAGAAGATAAGGAATATGGTGTTGTTAGTGATGATGATAGATCTACATTTTACGGTGCTGATACTAGTGATGACGAATCTGAATATGGTAATGAAGATGATGAAAATAGAAATAATAGATTAAGTGTTGTGTATGGAAAACCAAATAGAAGTAGTGTTATGTCTGTTCCTGAATTAAATGATTTGGTTTTATCAGATCATGAAAATTCTATGAATGAAATGTTAGATCAAATTGAAGAATATTATACTGAATTAAATGAAAATGATACTGGTAATACTATGTTAGAAGAAGAACAAACTGGTGGTACAATTGATAATCGTAAGAAAAAATCAAATAAAAAAATTAAAGTTGAATCAATTCAAGTTGAGAATAATAATACTTTAGCATCAATGGAAATTAAATTAAAAAAAGCTAAAATAACTTTATCTCAATTATTAATTTCTTTAGATTTATCAAATGAAAAACCAAAATTTCAAGGAAAATTTACAGTTTCAACTTCGAAATTAAATTTAAAAAAATTAGTTATTACAGTTTTAGATGGATGTATTTTAATTACTGATAGTAAGAGTAAAGTTAGAATTTTATCAACTGAATATTTACAAGCTACTGTTTATATTAATTCTAATGTATCAAAGGATAATGTTATAGAATTGTTTGATTCTTCAAATGGATATAGATTATTACTGAAAACTGAAAATTCAACTGATTTACAATTATTAGCAGGTGTTTTAACAAGTGAATTAAGAAATCAAACTAAGAAATTTGATTATTTACCAAATGATGTTGAAATTGTTTCAGTTAATGATTTCTTTTTTAATTTTATGTTACAACCTGAACAATTAACAGTTGGTAATAAATTTGATTCAACGTTAAATACTTTAGAATTAGAAGTTCCATTTGTTCAAGTGATTTCAAATATGTATAAAGTTATTCCATTTGAATTTGATAATGAAAATTATATGATTGCTGGTGGTGAAAATGGTTTATTTGTTTCTAAAAGAGTTACAGATGGTGTTTCAGGAAATTGGATCAAGGTTGCTAGTATATTCAAAGTTTATGATTTAATACTTGTTAAAAATTTAATTATTGCAGTTACAAGATCCAAATTAGTTTGTTTTGATATTTCAAATATAATGACTTTATATAATGCACCAGCTTCTTCAATTAAAGAAATCAGAGGTTTTACTTTATTACAAGAATTTAATATTGGTTTAGTTAGATTTAAAAATGGTACTTTATATGTTACATCATTACCACCAGTTGAACAAAATAAAGCAAGTATGTATATTACATCATTACCACAGAACAATAATAATAATCAAACTCAATTTCAAAAATCAGTTATTGCATTAGAACCATTATATGATATTGATGGATCAATTCAAACATTTAGAAAAAAATATGAAATTCCTACTGCATTTGATATAATTAATTTACAATTATATGAACAAACAATGATTACAATTTCATCAAGTGGATTTTATATTACAAGAGTTGGTCGTGAAATTGATCCATTACCAACATTAAATGAAGGTTTAGGATTCAATAGTTTTCCAACACATAATGAAATTAGTTCAACTGAAGTTGCAAATTATGGTATACCAGTTGATTTTTTAAAAGTTGAAGAATTTCAATTATGTTTATTAATTTTCAGTAATTATGTTTTAGTTTCTGATCTTTATGGTAACATTATTAATAATATTGGTTTTAGAACATCATTTTATATTCAACAAGCTAGATATTGTAAATCTAAAAATTTATTAATTTTAAATAATGATTCAGTTTTACAATTATGGAAATTAACAATTGATAATGATGAATCAACTAAATTAATTTTTGAAAAAGTTGAAACTTATTTATCTAGATTTATTAGAGCTGTTAGTGAATCAACTGAAGTTGATAATGTGATTTATAGATTATCTGCAGTTATTCCAAGGAAACAAAGAGCTAAAATTAGATCCGAACAACCATTAAGTGATATGAATGCTACTTCTTCTTCTTTAAGTAGTTGCCAACCACAAATGATTATTAGATTTTATTAATGTATTTGAATTTGATTCAAGTATTTTGTTGTGTTATCTTTCATGCGTTTTTTATTACCTTCTTTTATTTTTTGTTTATTTCTTCTATGTCTTTTTTTTTATTTGTTTACGTATACCACTTTACATATATTTAATTTTAATAGCATGCATATACAATAATTAATTCATCAATTTGACTATGAGCAAATAACTCAAAAATAGAACAAACCGCAAAAATGTAATAAATTTTCAAATTATAGATTTCAATTTTTCAGTTTTAATTATAATTATGAATATTTAAATTATATCATGCAAGAGGTAGAATTAATCAATCAATCAACCAAAGTTCCAACCATCTTTCCAAAAACTGTTTGCAAATAAAAACACCAAAGATATACCACAAATTTCCACCTTTCCTTTCAAACTACAATTTATGGAGCTCGTTTACAACGTACATCCTTTATATAAACCGTACGTACGGTATATACATGTATTTACATGTAAATGCATCAATTACATCGAAAAACATAAAATATTATTCATTTTTGGAAATTTAACCGGTAATAAAATGAACTAATGGGGTCAACAAGCATAGTAATATCAATTCCCATATAATAAGTGAATTTAACAATAAATTCAAAGATTTCAATATCTGTTGATGTTGCAGGAGAAATGTCCCATGTCTTAAATTTCAGTTTATAAGATTTTCAAATTAATGCATAATATGTAGGTAAATAAACCATTTTTTTACTTGATTGATTAAATTTTTTTTTAAATACAAGCTAGCTATATAGTGATTTCTATAAATTGACCAAACAACTGATTATAGGTATTCTATATAAATCTACTATCCGTACTTACCCTTCTTTTAGAACCATTTAATTCGATGATTTCAACTTAATTTGTAAGTCTTTGAGAAAGTGTGAACCACAAATAGTGGAATTAAGAAGTAGGATCATCGCTTCTAACAGCCTTATTTGCGTAATGTAACGTTTGTTAACTCCAGTATATGCGCAAATACCCACCAATGGGAGAAGAGATTGTCCGGATATCACACGTGACTCCCCCTAAATTTGTGTATTTTAATACAACATTTGTTCTGTCATGCCCTGGAACCCATTTCTTACTCCTCTAAGAATGATAATATATTTCTGCGTAGACAATTGTTTTGTACTTCGATGTAACAGATGGTTTACAAAGTCTTACAGAATTAGAAAATCTGAGTGTGGAGTTATTCAATGAAGTATACTACGACAGACAATTTGTGGTACGCAATTTCAAAAACTCATGTTTTTTCAATTTTTAAATTTGCTTTTCAACTTTTTCAAATTGACACAGCCTTGAAAATTGCAGATATGAATCATAGGATATAGAATATAGTATTGAATTAAAATACAAAAAATAATTAAATTAATAAGTATAATCAAATAAATAGCTCCTTGAATAAATAAAGAGGTAAAAGTAAAACAGTAAAAACAGTAAAAACAGTAAAATAATAGTAATAATAAAGGAAACGAAAATTGTTTTCTTAAAAAAAACAAAGTTAACAAAAAACAAAAAATAAAATAAAATAAAATAAAAAAAAGATTAATTAAAAAATTAATAACAAAAAAAAGGAATATGATTAAAAAGAACAAATAATAATCATTGATGAATTTGATCAACAAACTTTCAACAGCCAATTAACTAACTAACTCCAAGTATCAGGACCAAAGTAACCTTTTTCAGGTAAATCAGGATACAAAACAGTTCTATCAGCAGAACCACCATCAACACCTTCTAAGATAACATTATTACCCCACCAACTAACTGATTTATCATGATATTCAACAGCAAAGAACATAATAATGGCTGAAAATGCTAAACCTGCATTCAAACCAGCAGCCAAAACATAATTGTATTTTTCCCACCAAGCAGTCTTATAACGTCTTAAATAATACATAAAGAAAAATGATAAATAAGTACCCATTGTAAAATATGATAAGTTATATGGAGCATAGTTTAACATACCAATCATTAATAAAACTGGATGAGTGTATTTTAATAAACCAAATGGTTTGAAGATAGTTGTATTTAAAATATTAAATGTAGTTGATGAAGCATTCTTTTTAGTATAATCTCTTAATTTTGGACCAAATTTCTTACCTGACCACCAAGCTAAAGCTAATAAGAAACCAAATAAGAACATATATTTCAAAACAGGATATTGTTGTGAAAAGATACGTTTAGGACCAATCATACCCCAAACAACAGAAGCTGAATAATAAACTTGAGAACCAGCAGCACATGTAAAATGATTTTGAGCTTCATCTGTACAAATATTTTTAATATGTTTATCAACCCAATCAACAACACTATAACCAATAAAACTTGCAATAACAGTACCTAAAACTTGACCACGGAATTGAGCTCTTGGTGGAATTTGAGAATAATGACCTAATTTCAAATCAGAAACAAAAGTACCACTTTGACCATCAATATTATAACCAAATGCTTTAACAAACATTAAAGCTTCACCATTACCAGGTAATGCATAACCAACAATTAATTCAACTAAAACATTTAAACCAATTGTAGAACCAGTTGTAGCAGATAATATTTGCATTGGAATTAAGAAAACAAAATTAATTGCAATAACAAAGAAAATAGTCCATTTTGGAGTTTCTAATTCAGAATAAACACATAAGATAATAATAGCAAAGATAAATGAAATTAATAAAATCAAATAATACCAAATATCAGGAACTTCAGGATATGCTTTTATCATTTCAGTAAATGGATCATCAAAACCATCATAAATTGAACTATCTGTATCATAAAAAACTTTACCAAATTCAACATAAGAAGCTTTAAAATCACCTTTAAATAAAGTTTTAAAACCTTTAAAAAGATGTGAACAAGTTGATTTAATTGAAGAAGCAAAGTTTTTATACATTTCAGTATAAGCTTTATAGATTAACTTATATTGATCTAAAATAACATAACAAAAGGTTAATGGATATGAAGCAAAGAAGGCACCATACACCAATAAGTTACCAGCTGCATAGAAAGGAGGAGAATAAGCTTTATATTTATCTTCATCTAATGTACCATTTGTAATAATTTCTGTAACATCATATTTAACACCAGTATTTGTAAATAAAGCAGAAGAGTTAATTGGTAAATAACCTGAATTGTTATTGTTTGTATAATAAAGACCCCAAATAACACAAGCACCAATTAACATAGAAGCAGTTGTTGTGATATTATTATAAAATGGATAAGTTAATGGAGCAGTATAACTAATTAAATTCCAATCAAAAGTTGGAATTGGATTTAAACCTAAACCAGTTTGAGTACCACAAACCATAGCTAAATTGAAATTATCTGGAGCAATCCAAGTCATCCAAGAGAAATAACTTAAAGCAGTGAATAAATAACCTGGGAACCAATACCAAATAAAACTAGCAGCAAAAACAATAAAGAAGAAATGATATCTTGGGATTTTCCAACCATGAATAAGTTCTTTCTTTTCAGGAACTAATAAAGATCTATTTAAAGCTAAAGTAGGTAAAATTGAAGGCCAAAAAGTTTCAATTGGATAAACAACAAATCTTCTTAACATACCAGCAAAACCAAAACCCATTAATTGAGTTGATAAAATTAATAAAATTTGATAACCATCAGTTAACCAAGTATCTTTATAATAAATTTGTTCAGTTTGAATATTCCAAAAGACATAAACAGAAGTAATACAAACATTAAAAATAATTGAAGATAACATTTGTTCTTTATTATTCCAAGGACCAGGATTTAATGAATGTCTAGTACCCATAATAGTAATACCCCAATCAGGTAAAACTTTTTCACAAGCTTTACCACAAGGATATAGTAAAGTTTGACAAACTGAAGAAGTTAAAGTAATAGTTGGATAACGTGAATTGAAAAAAGAATTAATATATTGACCAATAATAGCCCAGATATAACCTAAAAGATGAGCTCTAATAGTTTCACAAGGTAAAGTTGGATCATCATAAGGTTTAGTAACAGCTCTAACTTCAGGATAAGGAGAAAAGAATTTACAAATACCAGCTAAAGATTTAACTTCAAATTCATAATCAGATGGATCAATACCAGCAGCTTCTGGAGATTCTAATAATAATTTCATTTTTTCAATTGATGTTGCATCAAAATTAATATCATCTTTATGAGTTTCAATAATTTGTCTCAGAATATCTTTTGATTCATCTAATGATAATTTTTCAACTTTATCTAAAATATATTCTAAATCATCAGGATTAATATTGTTTTGTTTTGCATAATCTAATCTTCTATTAATTTCATCATCATCTAAAGCAATTTCTTGAATTGATTCACCACTATCAACCTTATAAAGGTTATCGGATAGACCTTTCTTTTCAGCAGTAACTGAAACCGATGTAATGTGCTCTTCTTTTTCATCCACCATTTTGTGTAAATTATGTTTTAATCTTTATAAGCTAGTATTTATTCAATTAAAACATGTAGTAAACAAGAGAATTCTAAAATGATATGTAGCTAGTAAATGGATAACCATAATTAATGAGAAATTGAAGGATATTTATATGATTTGTATATAAGACCCTTTCCTTTGTTCTGT